>JAQZBX010073780.1:0-14860 GCA_029593785.1 Cabassous unicinctus | reverse complement strand
AAAAAAAAAAAAAAGAATGTATATGAGAGAAACTACTTATTCATCCATTCAACAAATATTTATTGAATGCCTACTATGTATAAGCAAACTCCTCTAGATATTTGTGATAAATTAGTGAACAAAAGAGACAAAGACCCCTGCCCTCTCAGGACTTTATATACTGGTGAGTGTGAAAGATAATGAGCAAAAATATATAAGTAAATTATTTAGTATATCAGAGGGTGCTAAGTGCTATGGGAGAAAAGAAAAATATATAGGTAAGGAACATAAGGAGGACTTGGTGAGGGTAGTAACTTAAAAAAGGGTGAATAGGGAAGCAGATGTGGCTCAAGCGATTGAGCTCCTGCCTATCACATGGGAGGTCCCGGGTTCAGTTCCTGGTGCCTCCTAAGGAAGATGAGCAAGACAGCGAGTTGATGCGACGGGCAGGCATGGTGAGCTGACACAACAAGATGACGCAACAAGAAGCAAGGAAGAAAGCGTAATGAGACACAACAAAGCAGGAAGCAGAGGTGGCTCAAGGGATCAGGTGTTTCCCTCCCACATGGGAGGTCCTAGGTTCGGTTCCCGGTGACTCCTAAAAAGACCAGCATACAACAGACACTGCAAATGCAAACAATGAGGGGGTTGGGAGAAATAAATAAATAAAATAAATCTTTTTTTTTAAAAAGGGGGTGAATAGGGTAGGTCTCTTTAAGAAGGTGGTATCTGAGCAAAGACTTGAAGGAGGAGAGAGAGTTTCTCATCCCTGGGGGAAAGGCATTCTAGGCAGAGCAAACTGACAGTGCAAAGGCCCAAAGGCCGGAGTCTGCCTACTGTTTTTGAGGAATAGGAAGATGGCCATTATGGTTGGAGCAGAGTGTGCAAGGAAGAGAACAAGAAGAGATAAGGTCAGAGATAAGGAGTTTGACATTATTGGAATTTAAAATTTATATATGTGTACTTAAATAGCGGAAGGAGCAACAAGGGATAAGGCTAGAGAAGTAGGAAAGCAAAGAATCTGAGTAAATTTATTTTCACCTGAGAAAGAGTTCTCTAGTGTCAAACTACTGGCCCTATCCAGTTCATGAAAACATAATCATATAGCTTCCCCTTTATGAAAAACATCATTTCATCTTTATTTTGGACCACAGGATGAGACCTGTTTTTCCTTTTAATTAAAAACAAACACAAAAAAACACTATCCTATATTCTAGCCTATGTTTTTCTAGCATTACCTTACTTTATTGGTATGAATTCCTTCTAAAATTTTCATCATTCCCACATTCCAGCTGTGGATTCCTTAGCAATCCTACTTATTGCTTCCACAATAATATATCCTACTTCACTTATCAGAAGTTCAGTTTTGACTCTTAAATGTCCCAGTCCAGGAAAATGAAAAGATATCTGATATTATCTACATAGTCAATGTTTACTCTCCATATCTCTCATTTTCTTCTCAAAACTAGCATAAGCAGCAGAACACAATCAGTGGTATGGCACATCTTATCAGGTGCTAAGTCATGGGAGTCACCAAACACTAGAAATATCTCCTCCTAGAGATAATATTCCCACTGTGTTTCCCTTAGCTTTTTTCCCATCTAACTTCACCTTCTTGAGGTAAAGACTTGTGGCTGTTTTATACCTACAATAGTCTAATTTCTTCTTTAGAGTGTCACATCTGTCTCCTTAACTAACTCAAAGTACTTGTTTTGATGATGCTCTTCTCTCTTGGGATTTTTTCATGCCCCCCTTTTGGGCATTATAATTTACTGTTCCTAATTATAATTTACTGTTCCTAATTCTGTTCCTTTTACTTGCTTGAGTGAGTTACTTTATCTCAATTATAGTGTGGATTAAAGCATAAAGAAATTCCACAGAAGTCACTGAGCCAGAAGTATGGTCAGTATTTCTGAGCATATAAAAACCAAAATATGGCTCAAATTCATGTCCATCCAGCCCAATGATAAAAGATCTTGTCATTTCGCATGACTTCAATCTCAAAAATTTGTGTACTCCACATTTCTCTAGTTACCTTGTAGAGAGAGTTAAGTTTACCCATGCTTAACAAAGCCAAGCCCGTCTACTCTAGCCTTTCTAGAGACTACAAGATATACCTACTATGATAGTGGTATTCCCCTTAAAATAAAGAAAAAAGTGTCATGTGACTATATGTTACCAATGTTTGGAGACTGATTTATGAAATATCTCAACTTGAATTAGCCTAGATCTTAATATAAAATAAACCCCTAATTGATAAATGAATAAATGCATCTTTAAAACAAAATACACATAAAATATGAAATGGTTACAAAAATTTTCATACAGAAACTTAGTAACATTCTTGTCTTTTTCCTAAAAATAATTAAAAACACAGTCATAAGAAAGAAATGATTAAGATGAACTTTATTTCCTATTATTTCAAAAATAAAAGGGCTTTGAGAAAAAAGAAAATAAAAGTGCACACTGAACAGCTATTAAAGAAATGAAACTGGCAGAGCAAGATAACAGCCACTAGAGTTCATGATTTGTTATATATTTTGCATGGTAAATACCTTAACAAATTGCTAAATATCAAAATTTAGAGTTATCTTTTACTCTCTCTCTCTCTCTCTCTCTCTCTCTCTCTCACACACACACACACACACACACACACACACACTCTCTCTCTCTCACACACACACCTAAAAAGCTTTGCCAACTCAATTAATTTGTGCAAAATCAAGGAACATAATGAAAAATGAAACACATTGTTAATAAATAAGTTCAAAGGGCTTTTCCTAAAGTCAGGAAGTGAGTTATCAATTCAAAGAGCCTTTTCACAATGCATAAATTATCCTCACTGGATTTCAATTCAGGAAGAGTCCTAGGAAATTAGCTGGCATAGCTTTCAGATAAAATGAAATTACTGGAGTTTTCATGGAGTCAAAAAGAAAAATATTCACAAGGTAGGAACTTACCACAGACAATAGTAAAAGTAGGGAGTAGGGTCAGCAACCAGGGGCAAGAGAAGAGAAAACAGAAAGCATTTTAATTAGGGAAATTTCAAAACAAATAAGCAGCAAATGGTGGCAAACATATTTTAAAAATGCAAGCATCCATTAAAGTTTTACAAGGAAAAAGCAAAAAAACAAAAACAAAAACAAAAAACATGCAATGAATTTAGAAGCTACAAAGCTAAAGGTCCAGTAAAGGTAGTGACAAGAATATAAAAAATAAAATAAAGTCTGTGAAACTTTTACCATGCAATAAACATGATGAAAGAATGATATTAATGTCATAACCAGTGAAAATTATACCTTTCAGGGGTCGATTTAGCATCAAGCAGACTAGTAATAAACTGCTCAGAGGTTTCAATATATTCTTTTATGCCTAATTTTTAGCTAATTCTATTTCATGTTAGGAAATCCATAGGAATTTTATCGTTCATAGATAACTGTGGCCAAGTCTCTTTACATATGTTTTAACTGAGCTACAAAAATGGGTGCTTAAGTATTAATAAGATCATACACATTTAATCTGGAGAATTAAGGTAGATGTAAAAGTACTGGCTTCATCTGAAGAAAAGCAAAAGGTGAGTGCTATTTTATAAATGGAAGAAAACTCAGTAGGATTGCAGTAAAAACCAAACAGACAATGCCTAAGCTTTTTAATCAACATAAACCTAACTGCAAAGTGAGGCAAAGCAGACAACTTTTAAATATTCCTAGTATTAAACAAACCTGAGTTATCAATATCTTGCTTTACCTTACCAAAATTAATTAGGGCATGTTTTATAGAATTTATTCCTTTACATGAAGATTTCAAACAATGAAACAATGCTTCCTGGTATTTTAAAGTAAGATTTGCTTTATATACAATTTTTCAGGAGCCTAACTACTATATAAAAGTACACATAGTCTTCACTAAATCCTAATATATGAAAAACTGTCAGAATATGAAGTCAAATTAAATTTCAAGTCTCAAATTCTTCATCTCTCACTTCCAACAAAATTTAAATGACCAAAAGTGAATTTCTTTCCTCAGCAGTGCTTATACTCAAGGTGAAGTAACGTAAGAGCAAATTAATAATTACTGTATTTCATCAGTTCTTAAAAGGTGCACATTTTTTCCCCTATTTTTATTATCTCTATAATTGGTAATCATCCTTCAGCTGATAGGATATCTTGGTTTAATATACATGGGTTTCTTCTTTTTTTTTTTCTTTTAGAGCTACATAAAATAATGGTATCTTACAATTGATGTCATCTTAGATGAGATGAAATACAGTATTTTCTATTTGCACCTCTGAGCAACAATACATAAATCGACCTCTGTAAAATGAGGTGAAACAATATGGTTAAAAAAAAGATATCTTTGTGTAAATGTTGAAAGAAAATGCTTCCAAGGATAAAAACAAACTAAAGTGATGACAAAGTGGCTCATTTACCAAAGAATCTCATTAGTTTAACATAGATTTCCATGCACTGCCTACAACCTCTTAATAATAAATTTCTTAAAATAAACTTACATTATATTAACAAAATTTCTTTGGTTAATGAATTCAGTTGATAGCAGATAGCAACAGAATGCCCACAGCTAGCACATATGGGCAAAGCATTGGCATAGAAATCTGATCAAATCAATCTATTAGTGTCTTTAACTAACTAAAATATTACCTACCTCCCAGCCAGTACTCTGTATAATAAAAAGTAAAACAGGGCAAGTCATAAAAAAAAAAAAAAAAACTGTTTAAAAAGAACAAAAAAGGCCAGAGGAAGTTCAGTAGTATAAGGCACCACATACCAGAAATTACTCTCCCTTAACAAAAGGCACCAGGATACTTTAAACACCGTATTCTTTACTTAAGACCTGCAATAAATTTATAAATTTCTTGTTCAAAACTTAATAGCTAAATTATGCCTTTTAAAAACCTTAACCAATGAAAAGTACAAATTTTTGGGAAAGAGAGCCAGCTAATTACTCCATTTTTGTTTCTAAATTAGATTTCTAAAATGAACTACACATCACTGAACGACCCAGGCTAAACTGGAATATAAATTGCAATTTTACTCAAATGCCATTGACAGAAATGGATGAAAGTTTCTTGGAAACTGCTAGTTCTAGACATGCCAAACCTGACATGCATAATTTGCTATTTGCAGCTCCAGAGGCTGGGATGAAGTTCCTTTAACAGATTATGTAAAATTGATTATTAAAAAACCTACCTGTAATGATAATGAAACTTAGTAAATCTTATGCAACTTCAATATTTCAGTATATGACTATAATATTCTGGCTTAACAGGACAGCAGCCCTATTTTAAGACTATTGAAGTTTTTCAGGACATATCAATTGATACAGAACAAGCTTAGCCCATGACAATAAAGAGGAGGTAAAGCTGACAGACACTAAAGTAGTACTGGTACTGAATAAAAGATAATGAGTGCTCTACCTCCTTCTTAGATGATGGCAGCAGTAGGTAAATAACAAGGGGAAGGGAACAGAAAAGTGGAGAAGGAGGAGGCTCAAGAGGATATTTTCAGAGTATTTCAATGGAGCCACGTATTTAGTTTCAGGGATATCAACTGCTAGTAGCCTACTTAATTTTTAAATCAAATTAAATCTGATTTTAATTTTGGTGACAATATGTACATTCCATAATAAACTGTGAAGATCAAGTACTGAGATAATATTATTATAATTAAATGTACACAAGATGACCATTTTAAAAATTATTTTCACTAAACGTTTTTTTCGTATTAGAAATATATCATAAGATGATTAAGTGCAAACACCTAGGAAAAACAGCTGAAGTCTAGCTGAGTTCATTAAAAATATTATGAGTTTATAAAACATTTACATCATTCAATAAAAATTAATTTGAATAGAAATCAATTTGGAAATCAGATTCATATTTATAATCTACACTGTGAAACAGAAGAAAACTCATAATTTTAAAAAATTTGCTCAATAGAAATAATTTTTTAAAATTATACATATACAAAGGATATGTGGAAAGCTTAAAATGATCATAACCTACTTTAGGTAAATTCATTTTTTTGTTAACAAGTCTTGCTTTGGCCATGAACCATCATTTTGACACCGCTCATTTGTAACTTGATTAAAATGGTCACTTTATGAGATCCTGTCTGACATCAGCACAAAACAATACTAATGCTTTTAGACAGTTTTCTCCATTTATACTGAAGCTAGAAATTAGAATCATTACCTGATGAACGATTTTGCTGAATGCTTCCTGAAGTTTACCATGAATTGTGGATAGTTTCTTTGCATCCCGATTAGCTTCATGAATAGGAATAAGTACTTTATAAACCTCATTAACTGCTTCATACATGCCAGCCTGTAAAAATAATGTTTATAAGATGTTGCTTTCTCTCACATCAATAGGAAAGTAAAATAATTACAATTTATGAATTCCTAACGTTTCTAATAAGATAACACAACTGAAGCTTTTCCAATAGGGCATAAAAACCAACACTGTGGAAACAGTACAAATTTTAGTTTTATTAAAGCTTACAAAAAGAATTTTGAATAAAGTATAGTTTACTGTGGACAGATAAGTATGCACGTATTTGTGTGTGTTTGCATTTATATATAAATGTAAACTTTTATAGAGACCAATTTTGAGCAGATGAAGAAAAAGAAATCCAATTATACATTAGTCATAAATATCCACTTCTCCTATAATCAGATAACTTGTGGCTTCCTGGGAAACCAAAGTAATTTACTTTTCTGAAATATTCAATCGGCACAGGCACTCCTCAGCTTATAAAATTTCCTATGAAAAAATCTTGAACAAACCATGAGAGAGTTCTGAACCATCAGATTTTCTTCCATTATGTGTTAGTTGGCCCATGGTTTCTGGGGTTATGAGTGAGGGACAGATACGTGTTTGTACTGCTCCTTCATTCCCTTTTCCTTAATAATGGATAAGTGGCTGTAGTGAAGGAAGAGAGATATTTTCCAAATATCACAAGTTCTCATTGCCTCATAGATTAGCAAACATATCTTCCCAAGGAATCAATCATATGGTCCTTATACTTCCTAGTCAGGTCACAGAAGTATATTTACATAATAATGTAGCTGTGATAGTAAAATATATTTAGTGTAATTAAAATTTGCATTAATTATTTTAACCATTTTATTTTTTTAGGAGGTATGAGGTATGAGGATTGAACCTGGGACCTCATACATGGGAAGCAGGCACTCAACCACTGAGCTACACAAGCTCCTCTCAGCAGTAATTATTTTAATTAAGATTAACATTATTTTTAAAAAGAATGAGATCCATAATGATATACAACTGCAAAAGAACTTCTAAAATATAGGACAGTCTTTTCCAATCTAAGTTTACTACTGTGAATAAAATTATAAACACACACATGTAGTATATATTTATTCAAATATCCCATAAACAGCAAAAAACTACTCTCCGTTGCTAGTTCAGAAAAGTTAAATTGAAACTCAAGGAGCAGGGGTCTAGGGGAAGAATTGGAATAGTCAAGGTGCTTCAAGGCAAGAAATTTTAAAAAAGACCAACATCTAAAATTTTAAGTCCCAGAATCACTATGTTTAAATGGGCTGGTTCTAAATGCCAATAAGACGATGATGATGATGATGATAAGGGCAAACATATTAGCACTTACTTAGGTGCCAGGCACCATGATAAGCACTTTACATATATTAACTCATTTAATCCTGACAACAATCCCATAAAGTAGGTACTATTATTACATGCATTTAATAGATAAGAAAAGGGAGGTACCAATATCTTGAATAATTTGAACCCAAAGTGATATAGTTACCAACATAGCAAAGGCAGGATATGAACTCTGACTGGCTTCTGAACCTATACCCTTAACGGATACATTGCAGGGTAGGGATAATGCCAGGGGGAGAAAAAGTCAATTCCCAACAGTAGCACAATGAGAAGGAGAGTAGCGTTGCATATTTTACCTCAAGCTTCCTTCTGATCCTAACATGATTCTGTCTCCTAAACTTTGTTGTTACAACAATAAAACCCAGCATAGAAGTCAGAGGAAGGATATGGCTTCATCACCATGGTTCAAGGAGGGAAGCAGGGATTCTACTAGCTTTCATTCCTTTCTCAATAAACACCCACCCGGGGCTCCACCAGACTGCGTCCCTTCTTCACATATAGATGGTAAGAAAAAAGGGTTGGAGTTACAGCATGGTAGGATAGGTCTGGCAAGGAAAGGATTCAGGATGTAGTTAATAAAGCTACTATTAAGTAAGCTTCAGGCCTCCAATATCTACCAAAAAGAGCTTACTATGTTATCAATGAGATGAGTGACCATAATTTTCCTGGGCACCAGGGCAATGACCAACAAAGTCAAAAGGAGATTCTCCGTTTCATCTAATGGATAAGCTCTATTTCTGGAGCCACGTTAGACTACCTAAACCTGACCTTAAATCACCTGGAGGTTTTTAGGTTTTGCTGTGTTTTAATTTTAAGGCTTTAGAAAATGTTTAGTGGTAAAGTTTTGGAAACCAAAATAATATCTGCTGCAGAAAAGTGCTGTTTCATAAATAAGCAAATGAGAAACATTCGGGGGAAGTGACAGATTATTAGGATTAAAGGGAGTAAGAAATGATGAACTTAGAAAATCTATTCCTAGATAGTTCTTAAGGTTCATGGAGGAAAGTATCTAATGGAAAAGCAGGGTCAGAAGACACACAAAATAAATATACATGTCATTGATAATTCAGAGGTATGAAACTGGAAAGAGAATTAACAAGAGTCATCTACCATTGAGAAAGAAGCAGCTGCTTGTTCGAGTAATCCCACAAGTCCTGACTCAGTAAAGTACTTTCCAGAGCAGATACCTTCTTCATCTGGAGATACCACATCATCTGAGACTGCAGATTCTTCTAAAACATTAGATGATATGTTCTAGTGGAAAAAAGAAAAAGGGAAAGGTTTGTGAAATGGAATTAATTTCCTAACAGGAGTATGTGAAGAAGAAAATGAGATGGAATATGACTATTAGCTTAGATTTTTAAAAAAGCAAAAAAAAAAAAAAAGGGTTAGCTGATGTAAAGGTAAAAGACACATCTCCAGAAAATTTCTGTACTTCAAAGAGGACAATAAACTGGCAACACCACTGCCAGATAACCTTTCCATTAATGAAAAGTTGTGAGAAAGAAAACTAAGAAAAATCATGGGTTAAAGAAAATAGTGATATTTTCTAAGGAGATTTAAATAGTTGTTTTATTTATTTAATTGTACTTTTCAATCTATGGGGGGAAATTAAGGTACAAAAATGGTCTCTTGGCTCACTTAACATTACATACTGAATTAATATAAAAAATCAGGTATAATGAAAGTCCTGTTAACCAATGAGATTGGAATTAGCCATTATTTCTAAAACACATGATATACACATACCTTAAATATTTTAATCTGAATATTTACACTAGATGGACAGTCCTTTGTCAACTTTTGAACTTTATGTATGGTCTCTAGTTCAGAGTCATGCAATCATTTTTTTTTTAGTAAATACCCAAAATGCAACATTCATTTAAGCTTTCCAATTTTGGTTTCTTTAAAAAGAGTCAAAACTTAAACTTAAAAGATTGTTAAAGTCTCCTAGTTTTTAAAACATCTTCTCCCTCATCTTTTACATTTGCCTTGCCCAAAATTAGTCCAACAGCTATTGTTTCAAAAAATCTTTGCAAAACATTCAAATTAGTTTTCAGAGAAACAAGAATTCACTTTCTTTCTATACTCAGTTCATCAGATGACTTAATATTTAATTAAATTTTATAATTTCCCAAGCCTGGCATTAATAGACTTTTGGAGAAATGCATAACCAACTCTTGGGAAGCAAAGAATTCAACTAGTGAGATCAGAGATATGTAACACTACTAGAGAGTAATATATCAACTGTGAGTCAGTGTTTTATACAGCGAATGGAGACATGCATTTATCTAGCGTGTTAAATAAGTGAAAGCCAATTAAGAATTTGCACTGTATTCTGATTCTCAGTATTTTAAGTGTAATACCTTTTTACATATTATAAAGCAGTGAAGGCAAAGAGAATAAATATACATAGCACTAATAATTCAGTTATGGAACTAGAAAGAGAAGTAACAAGAACCCTTAAAATTTTACTAATGATAGTGAAATGATAATTTGTCTAGTGAACTATCACCTTAAGTATTTATGTTTTCCCTACAAACTGAATGAATCTATACACCAGCGAGGAAAAAGTCAGTACTGAAAAAGGATGTACCTTGACTTAATGAACATCTGAAATAATCCTACCTGAAAGGTTACACATCCCACAGGAAGATATTTCCGGTCTTCCAGCATGCTCAAATATTCAGCAACAAGGGCTGCTGAGTGCACTAGACACTGTGCAGCTTCAGCATGATTGCTTCGTTCAGAGTGTTTGCCAGCCATGTTCTGCAACCAGGTCAACCGAAGATCTGGAGAGGTCTGATAGCCCTTGGCAATTCTAATTAGAACAGAAATTCTTCTCAATTAGCAATTTAATGTTTACATGTTATTTACCTGTTATTGCACACAAACCTATTAAGACAGGGGTTCTTAACTTTATTTGTTCCACGGACCCCTTTGCCAGTCAGGTAAAAACCACGGACCCCGTACCAAGTCCACACTATACTGTGTATTATTTAATAAGTACATACACATGCACCAACATGTCCCCACAAGAATAATGTTTTTTTAAATTTCAATTCAAGCTCACAGACCCCTTGTTAAGAATCCCCGTATTAAGACAAGTTTTTGCTTCGTATGAAAATATCTTTGTATGCTTAGAGAAATAACTGTGGAGCCATGGAATGGAAAATATCAGTTTTGGAAGGGGAAAAAAAAACAACTAAAAAGGGATATACTATATTAAAATCTGACCACTAAGGAAACAAACAGTGAAAAACTATGGGAATTTCTGTTTCATTATGAGAATACAGAGAAGTTTTACACTCAAGGAAAAATAGGATATTTATAAAAGGTAGTTTCATTACACAATTTTTTATTTTAAGGAGAATAAATTGTTTTATTTGTACATTTAAAGAGCCCCCAAATTATTAAAATAGATGGTCAAATGGCAAAGAAAAATTCTCAAGTTTTACTTATACCTGTCTAAACCCAACAGGAATCAGATTTTTCAAAATGTACCCCTAGAAACATTATCCTCTAGGCATAACTATATTTAAAAGCAAAAAATTTATGCCATGGTACAACACAAATATACCGTATTTTCTTAATAAAAGACTTATTTTTATACATAAAACATGGATCCTGTGGCCTTCTTAGGAAGACTGGGGCCCAGGAAGCCAGGATGTTAAATACATGCTATATAGGGATTCCCATGTGGCTCAGATGGTTGGGCGTCTGTCTCCCATATGGAGGGACCTGGGTTCGATCCCTGGGACCTCCCGGTAAAAAATAAAAATAAAAAATAAAAAAAATAAATACATGCTATGACTATTTTCTTTTAAATCCTCTTGTTTTGATAAACATTAAATATTTTAAACAGTTTATGTGTAGTTCTTAAAAGAAGTAGTAACACAGGGGATCTGGAAAAGCAGTCTGGAGAAAGTACATTTTGACTTTTCAATCTAACATTAGAAAATCACTTAACTATATGTCTATTTTTTCATACGATGTTTTCCTAAGCCCATCATACAAAGTATAAGTGTATCAAACAAATGCTACCTGTACATTAGATCAATCAACATTTCAGGATCCTCCTGGTGTTCCTTCATTTTAACAGTATCAGAAAGGATCATATGGAGATTGAAAACCAGATCTTGGACCTGTAACAGAGAATTATACCAAAAAAAGTTCTTTAACTGCCACTCTTTTACAATTATTAAATTAGTTTGGAAATATTTCACATAAGCACATGGGGATTTCAAGACAAAAAATATGATATTGATACAGTTCTATAGAGTGTAGGTATGCTGGAGTATGATGGGTAAAGGGTAGTAAACGCTATATCAATGCCTCAGCACACTATGTATGTTTTTTTTTTTTTTTTCAGTTCTCTCACATGGAAACAGAAGAGTTACAGGTAGAAATAAAACAGGGATATAATGGAGCAGATGTAGCTCAGTTGAGCGCCTGCTTTTCATGTACAAGGTCACAGGTTCAGTCCCCAGTACCTCTTAAAAATGAAAATAATAATAATAATAATAAATATATAGGAATAAAATAGACAAGGAAAGAGCATAAAATGAAAATTCTCTTCTATATTTTTTATTTTACTAGGAGGGAGTTTGTAGAAACTTTAGTTTTTTAAGGCAAATTACTGTTTGACTAAGAAGGCGAATAATGTTTCATTAAAAGCTGTGTTTGTCAGTACTGACTAAATCTACTGTTCTACTTGTTACACATACACAAATTTAAACATTAAATATATTAATTACACCAAGAAGGAAGAGCGACTTATTTAAAAAAAAAAAAAAAGGAAGATGATTCAGTCTTATCTATAGCACATGATATAGACTGACAGAAAAATATAGGATCCTCCAGTAAAATCCAAAGTGACTTAATAATCTGGAAAATACCTATTTATAAGCCTACTTTAATGAATGATCTAGAAAACAGCACTTCTGACCTGATCAGGAAATGTTGTTTCCCTCAATTCCAGGTCTTCTTCAGCATATGTCAATATAGTCTTTAGAGAACGTCTTAAGAATTCTTCATTAAAATTCTGAGATGTGCCCACCAAGGAGGACAGTGACATGGTTACTTGCATTTTAACCCTGGCAAAGTTCTATAACAGAGAAATTACTGGGTCAGTATTTAATATAAGAAAACGTAGAGAAAAAAAGTCTGCTTTTTTCCCTTGCTAAGAGACAAGGACATTTAGTGGGGAAAAAAAAAACATTCTAAGCAAAATATTTTTTAGAAAACCAAACAAGTAATAGAATATGCATATTCAAATCTTATTTTTAAAAGGTAATAAAAACTTAGAATTTTAGTGATTATAATTTGTTACTAAAAATTCTTCTCTTCTCACTTCATATAGAAAAGTCTTCAGCTCCTATTTCTTTCCATGTTTTCAGCTCCCATTTCTTCTCTTTACATCTCCAGAATATAGTATTTTTCTTTCTTTTTTTTTTTAAAGAAACAAATGATTGCATTTACTGGCAGCGTGTTTTAAAAAGGTATATACATTCCAATGAATTTAGAAACATCAACAAAATGCAACTATGTTGAAAATTTTGGTATTGGAGAATATTCTATTATAGAAAATATTTATTAAGTACTACATGGTGCTATCATTTTTAATTTACCTGAAATCAAATATTTAAAGTGAATTAATTACATTTAGATTAATACAGAGAGCTGACACAACCCAGGCCTTCTTCCTTTGAAGAAATTTAATGCAACAATTATATGCCAGAGGGGAGGAAAAAATAAATAATATAATTCAGTTGGAAATTTATTTACATACATATCCTTTTAATTTACTTTTTATTTCATAGTTACCCATATACCAGGTTCTCTTCTGAGTGTTCTACATATATTCACTATTTAATTAATCTTCAAGCAATCTTACTGGGGCAGATAATGCTCAATTTTACAGATGAGTAGAGATGCTCAGAGAGGTTAAATTTTTTTCAGGGTCACACAGCTACCAAGTAGTAGACTTGAAATGCAGACATAAGCAACCTGACTTCAGAGACTGTGCTCTTAACCAAATGCTATAAATGCCGTTAAGGTGAAAACTATCCAATCCAATGAAGTAAACTACATTTTCATATATTATAAAAGACACTTGACTGTCTTGCTTTTTGTGTGATTGTGGGAACTTATATTCTCCCCCCACCCTCCATGGCTCCCATGTGTGTGCACGTTTTTTGTTGTTTTTTTCCTGTTGTCTGTTAGTTTTTTCTTTAGGAGTCACCAGGAACTGAATCCAGGACCTCCCATGTGAGAGGCAGGTAGTCAACTGCTTCACCAGGAACTGAATCCAGGACCTCCCATGTGAGAGGCAGGTAGTCAACTGCTTGAGCCACATCCGATCCCTGCTGGTTTTTGTTCTTTTTTTTTTTTTCCACTTGTGGTCTGCTCATTGTTCTTGCTCGTTGTCTGCTTGTTGTTTGCTCAATGTCTGCTCATTTGTCTCTTTAGGAGGCACTGGAAATCGAATTATCCATGACCTCCCATGGGGAGGCAGGCACACAACTGCTTAAGCCACATTCTCTCCCCTATATTCTTTAATAAATACTTCTAAACCACTCATTATGTGTCAGGCACTTTGCTAAGCACTTTATATTTTACAAACATTAATTTGTTTACTCCTTATAACCAACTTGGCACAAAGACATTAAATAATTGGCTTAGGATCCCAGAACTGGTAAGTGGGGAGGTGGGATTCAACAGGCCTACGCACTAAGTTTTATGCTGTCAGGTATTACACTGGAATGATTTTCAAACTTTTTCTTTCTTTTTTTTTTTTTAAGAATCAAACAACTTATAATTACTACATATTTTAGATTTATATTCTGTAAAATGAATGGTTGTATCTTTTCCTATATTTCAAAGATTAAATTGAAAAGAGAAATAAATTTAAAAATCAAAGTATGTGTATCATTTTAAAATATAAGAATTCAGAAGTTTTAAAATTACTGTTATTTTTGACATTGTGTATATTGACTTTTTTATTTTACTTTTTAAAAACTGAAGAATTTCAATATCATTTGTAAAAGTGAGAAAATATTTCATGTTAGTATTTACAACTTTACAACAATGAATTTCTAAAAATTAGATACATTTATTCCAAGATGATCACATTATTTTTATTTATGTCTTGAAATTTCACAATGCATTCATTTAAGCCATTTTTACTGCTAAAGATCTATGCTTTTTTTTTTTTTT
>JAQZBX010073779.1:0-14863 GCA_029593785.1 Cabassous unicinctus | reverse complement strand
CTTTCTGGAGTGATCAACAACATATGAGCAATTTTCCTGAAAATAGGATTAGAGCGCTTTACTAGCAAAGGACTCAAGGATTAGTCTCTACATATGGGAACTGGATATTATGTAAAGAAGATGGTGAGAATAAAGGAGGATTTGAGGTGAAGAGGTAAGAACAATTAGTTTGGTGTGAATTGCAAAGGATCCTAAAAGATAATCAAATTGCATTTAGGGTCTTATTTGCTGCAGAGAGAAATAATGAGGATGCAGAACATGGGTAACAAAACTCTCTTGGCAGGCAAAATACTTATAAAAGTAATGGTGTGATGGAAAAGCTGTGGAGGAGAGCATGAAGCCCAAGAAGGGGGTTGAATGGAAACCTAAAATTTGGAAATTTGAATAGTTTGATACTACAGCAAGTTTTTAAAAATGACTTCCAATATGATATAAGGAGCCAATAAGTTTGCTGAATGAATAAATAAATGAATGGTCTGTATTCCTTATTCCTATAATGAGTTAGTAATTTTACTAGGGCTATTTGGGTCTCACTGAATAGCTGAATATCTAAAACCATTAAGAAAAATTATTTGTTTTCATAATAACTTCATGAGTTAGGATATCATTATTAGTACAAATCCTCTTTTTTTGTTGTAGAAGTCTTCTTCTATTAAGAATATTTGTCCCTGTCATAAAGACTTTGTATATGAATTTTGATATGTATTTTTGTCTTTCAAACTCATACATTTCAAATGTAGTTTATGCTTAATTAGCATGTTGATGTAAAACCCAGTGATGAAAACAAATGAGAAACTTAATAACTAGGAAAAATAGCTGTAAATGATAAAATTCAATTATTTTATATATAGATCCAGATTGCTTTGTAACTTATGTGACTTAGAAATTATGACCCAATTTTATTAGCCTGACATATCAGAAAGACTCTTTTGACCTCCTGCTTCAATCACAGGATGACGATCATCATCATCATAATCATGATTATTGTCATTATTTTAACGATTATAGTCCAGGAAAGATTTAAGGTAATTCCCTGTCTTAGTTTACTAGTCTACTATTATCTACTAGGACATATATCACAAAATGGGCTGGCTTAACCTATGGAAATTTATTGGTTCATGTTTTTTTGTTTTGTTTTATATTTTTGTTTTGTGTGTGCATGTATGTGTGTGTGTGTGTTCATTTGGTTCATGGTTGAGCCTAGGAGAATTCCAACATTGAGGCAATGTTTTCTCCCCAAATAATCTGGTGCTGGCTCACCAGCATTCCTTGGGGTCCCTTGGCTTGCATCTCTACCTTGTGTCACATGGCCATGACCTTTCCTTTCTCTTCCAGGTTCTGTTGACTTCTGACTTCTGGCTTATGGCTCCTCCCCATGGCTTTCTCTCACTATATCTGAATTTCTTCTACTAATAAAGAACACCAGTAATCCAGATTGAGGCCCACTCTCATTCAGTTGGGAAACACCTTTACTAAAATTAACATCTTCAAAAGGTCCTATTTACAGTGGGTTCACAACCACAAGGATGTGGATAAGAACATATCTGAGGGGCACATAATCACCACACTCCCTTAGGTTAGCAAATTATTATATTTTATAGTAGAAATATAACACTTCCCATCATGACATTGCTTCTCTCTCTCCTCTCTCTCTGTGGACCTAACCTGCCGGTCATAGAGTGTATAACTTGAACAAACGTGAATTTCCTTTTTATATTGATTTTTTGTTTCAGACAAAATAAAAACATTTCTAAGGCACAGATTTCTCTCACTCTTTTTGTTTCAAATAAAAGCCCAATAGTAGAAGAAAATATAATTTTTATATAGCCAATAGGATATGCAGAGATTCACAATAAAATTTCCTTCCAAAGGAGGCAAGCCCACAGTTTATGTTTTTTTTTACTGTCTGAAGCAGCATAATTTCATCAGATTTGATTAATTAAGAGCTGTATTTGAGGTTGCAATAGGAATGATGATTTTTTACACAATATGAAAGATATGGATTTTATTAATAATAAAATTTTCACTTTCAAGTTAAGTTACAGTACAAAAATTGGAATGTGTGATATGTAGAATTATGACTATTTTTCAGCACATTTTATATGTTAACATTTGGAAGAAGGCCTAATCCTCTATGTATTAATATAATCTTTTGCCTATAGCTATGCCCAATATAAGAGGCAGAAGTTTTAGCAAATTTTTTTCAGTTGCCATGTGTCCTGCCTCTACTCACTGAATTTCAATGAATAATATTTCTATTTAAGAAAATAGGATGTGGGCAATTCCTTTATCAATAAAATACCACATTTAGCCCATAAGATTAGCTAACATTTAAAATCCAGTCTTGGCAATGATGTAGAGAAATGATTACTCTCGTACATTTTTGGGAGGAATCTTAGTTCAGTTTAGCAGCATATAAAACATTTAAAGGGTGTATGGCTTTTAATACAGCAATTCCATCTTACAGAAATATTTGCACTTGTCACTTAGGTATAATGCATTTAAGGAGAATCATTGTAGTCGTTTGTAACTTTTAAAAAGCTGTACGTCAGATAAGAATTTATGCAAAGAACAAATACTTACAAAGTGATGCTGTATCTATACAACTAAGTGTTTTGCATTCATAAAGATTTAAATACCCTACAATTATTATAAAGGGAAAAGTAGTCTTCTTGGTACTGACATGAAGTTTTTCAATTGCATATTGAGTGATGATACAGAGAAGAACGTATAACACGGTCCCATTTGCTTAAAATACTGCAAATGCATTTATTTGTAAATGTAGAGAACAAAAATCCTCAAGAATAACACCAAACTGACAGTACTGGTCATCTCTGATGTGGGATTTGGAAAAGATAGAAGGAAAGATGAGGAATTTCACTTTTTATTTAATACATTCCTCTGCAATTTGTATTTTTGCAAACAAAATGTATGCCTTTTATAATTTTAAAAAATAATATCTATTGAAAGTATATACAAATTATAAATGGTAAGATTCATATATTGAATGGTAAAGTTCATAGATTTTATATATTTATAATATATATATTTTTAACTGTAAATGGCAAATTTCTTAGAGTTAATAGGACCATGTGATCAATGTCATCTGGCTTTGTGGCTAAGTACAATGTGTTTTTTTTTGTTAAACAATTTATTGAAGTATATCATTCATACATGAGCATACATAAACTATAAGTGTTCAGTAAACATCATGATCTTACAAAACAAAAATGCATAACATCATACAGGGCTCCCACACATCACCCCCCCACAAACATCCTGCATTGTTGTGAAACATTTGTTGACAAATCATGAAAGAGCATTGTCAAAGTATTACTACTAACTATAGTCTGAATCTTTCTCCCCTATACATTTTTTAAGGATTTATTTATTTATTTACATTTTCCATTTTTATACCACCCCGCCCCTGTTTTTGCTGTTTCTAAGTCCATTCACTGGGCAACTCTCTGTGTCCATTTCCTGCCCTCTCTTCTCATCCTTCTCCTCCTGTCTTCACTGGGATTCAATCCTCCAAACCTCCAATGTGGGAGAGAGGTGTCCTACTGCCGCCTGTGCCACCTTAGTTCCTCGTTTTTCGGTGCATCTCGTCTTGGCTCTCCCTTGTGTCACTCTCCTGTTACGTCATCATCTTGTTGTGTGGCTTGTGGAGCCTGGTGGTGCACCTGCACAAGGGGCCTAGCAGCTCACTTGGGGATGGAAGCAGGCTCACCTGCTCCCAGGGCCTGGTGTACCCGTGGACGGGGCCTGGTGGCACACCCACGCACAAGGCCTGGCGACTCACCTGCTCGTGGGGTCTGGCGGCGCACCCGAGCACGAGGCCTGGTGGCTCATGCGCCTTCTATATTTTTCTTTTATTTATTTTTACCGGGGGGTCCCGGGGTTCGAACCCAGGTCTCTCCATATGGGAGATGGGCGCCACACCGAGCCACATCCATCCCCCTGCTATATCTCTTAAGGTTGACCAAAGATACCCAAAGTTACAGTCTTTTCCCATACAGGATGGTCATATAATAAATCAGGCTTAGTTTATCACCAGCATTCTAAAAACCAGACCTAGGGAGAAAAACTAGGTCAGGGACACATGCATGGTTTCTAATATAGCGAGTATTTAGCCTACCCTGATTATCACAAAATCAGGACAGCGAGAATATTCGCATAAGTACAACGTTTTATCATTGGTAGTGTCACGGAGACATTTTACTCTCCTCCCAGGACTTCATTTATGTGAAAAACTAATTTGACTAGCTAATGAAACGTTTGTTTGTTTGTTCTGATGCAGTGGTTGTTTTACTGGTTGATATTACTGAAAAATCAATTTGAAAAATCAAATCAATCATATATATATATAGCTTGTCTGTTTTCAGGATGTTATAGCTTTTTCAAAATTTAAAATTTAAAATTATAAGAGGATGGTTATATGTAGTATTCACTGAAATTACCCAACTTAATACATTTGAGCATGTATAAAAATTACAATGGTTTTGGTATGATTTAAAAATAAAATATTATGAGATTGCCCTTTAATTCAAGCTCAAGCAACTATTTAGTAAAGTAATCAAACCACATGGGTTCAGGCTTAAATCTTATCAAATATTTGCATTAAAAACTTTATAACAGGTGTTTCATCATATAGTCACTGACGTTTGCCAGAAGCGAACAGTACTGGGCACATCATTGTAGGCTCTGAGTAAATGCTTCTTGTGTTATTCATTTTTATTGACCATCAGTGGGAAACTGTCTTTTTGACATCCTTTATATTAATAGAGAAAATACTTCATTAAGGATGGAAAAAGCATTGTGATCGAACTAATAAAACTAGAAACTTTTGTTTGTGGGAAGATACAGAATCAAGAAAGTAATGAAATAGATTTATTTTATTTTCTCCTAACCATAGAACTGGTATTTGTGGTTTAGAACTCAAGGAGCATTAACTAAGTAGTGTACCAGAATTTTCTATCATCAGTGTTCCATGCTCCTTTTCTCCTTAGAAATATTAAATTTCCAATGGCTTTCCATTGTCCTCAATAAAAGTCAGCCAGGATGCATTTGTGATCTGGACCTTCCAAACTCTTTAGCCTTGTTTCACATCCACACCAGTCTATTCCCCTTCTCCTCTGGTATATTACTAGATTTAGCCCCTAAGAAAACTGAGCCCCCAATTTAAGACACCATAAAAGATGCAAACCCACACCTATTCTACCAAAAGGCTAGTTTGGATAAACTTACCCAGAATTTTGCCATCAGATCTAAAAAGGAGCTATTATAGTGTTAGCATGAATAGATATTTTGTGTCATTTCAAACAACAGCATTTCAATTTGAACTTCCCTTTAAAGGTCTTCATCCAACCCTGCCCCATTGACTTCACATAGGCTTTTCTCTCTTTTGAAATGTGTCTACCCATCCCACCACAACTCACCTTACTCAGGCTACTCTTCCTCTTACCCTTCACCTGGCTGACTCTTATTTATCCACCAAGACACAGCTGATGATATCATCTCTGCCAGAAAGACTTTCCTGGTATCACCCTCTGGGTTAGGTGTCCTTTCTTTATGCTCCCAAACACCATGACCAAACATCTACTATTACATGTATCTGCATAAATAAATGTAATCATTTATTACAGCTACATGGTGAGCTGGCTTATTGAATAAATGAATGAATGAATAAGTGAGTGGAAGAATATTTCAATTTTTGGCATATTTTAAATTTTTTCTCATATCTTTAAATGTATATAAAATGCTCATACAGTAAAGTGGCAGCCAGTGAACTAAAGAACCAATAATAATAATGATATAATAATAAATAACAATAAATGATGTTCACCTATCTAGTAGAGGATTTATTAGACTATCATTTTGAAAATGCCAGTGATAAGGCCAAAAGTGCCAAAAGGAAGAGTGGCATCGAACAATTCTCATCACTAAATAGTCTTCATTTAATTGTCATTTAAAGCATTTTCAAGGTGCCTGGTCAAAGAGATGTATATGCAGAGCACTGTTTAATTATTTCAGTCCTCATCTGTCACATTAGCACTCTCCTGTCTCATTTTCAGTGCCCCCAAAGCAATGCAATTGATGGATTATGGAAAATAAATCTAGCGTGGAAATACTGATAATTTGCTCAAGGTCAAAAAAAAAAAAGCAGGCAAGAATAATTTACAACAACTAAATTGCTAGATGTAGTGCTTTGGATTGCTGCTCTCTAAAGGGTGGGAGGGAGGCTTGATGAGAGTCAAGACTTTAGAGAAAAATGCAAATCAAAAATCTACCACCTTTCTAAATCTTTTTAATCCATCAGTTAATCTTCACAATGACCTAGTTTTCAGAGCATTGAATGTACTTGGCTACCTAATCACATTATCTCACTTCTTTTCTGCAAACTTTGAAGTAGGGAAGATATATATGTATAAGTGAAAACATTGATAAAGCGCAGCTGCCTGTCACATATCCAATCTTTTCAGGAAAACAAGTGATTTATAGCATGATGAGATCAAATCTTCCTCCATGACATGCTAATGGCTA
Source organism: Cabassous unicinctus (assembly GCA_029593785.1). NCBI lineage: Eukaryota > Metazoa > Chordata > Mammalia > Cingulata > Chlamyphoridae > Cabassous > Cabassous unicinctus. The sequence goes on along the minus strand of JAQZBX010073779.1, from coordinate 8,320 downwards.
TATTTTAAAACTCAGTTAGCAGAACTCATGCAATAGCCCAGACTGATGACATTAATGTCAGATCTTTGAACAAATCTAGTTAATGTGAAAGCAGAAGAGAAAGATGATCTCATTTTTGAAACAACAATAAAAATGATGTTGTTCAGTAAGGAACTGAGACATGAGGATTTGGTGCTGTATCTTTGAGCTGTCTTTTATTAGCCAACTTTCCACTATAAAATGCATTAAAAATTCATTTATGGAGAATATAGCTCAGAACCATTTAGAAGTGGATGATTTGCTGATAAATGATCATCACATGGTTAGCTAGTTCCCACCTTACTGCCAGAAATGTTTGTTGAAGGCCTACTATGTGCACAGAATTATGCAAAGGATTATATAGGGACTACAAAGAGAGGTAGAGCACATCTTTTCTGCAAGGATTGTTAAGTGGAGAAGTGGGGAACATAAGATAAATAAACATATCTTGTTTAACGTATGCCTATGTTAAATATAAACCTATGCATACTAATAAATAGATGTGCTGATGGTGACTGTTTTAGCTCAGTTTCCCTAAAAGCAGAAGAAAATGTGGGGATTCATATTTCATGTAATTTATTGGGAGACCTCTTCCATGTGAAAGAGAGTGAAGGAAGCAGGATAGAACAATGGGAAAAGAAAGGAAGGATATGGTCTCAGAAACTAGTTTCAGTTAACTGCATGGAAAAGTTTAGAACAAAAATGCACCACAGAGTTATTCCTGCTCTGAGGGGAGTAGACCAGTCTTTAGTATGATGCCAATTATTCATGGGCTGAGCTCCACCTGTCTCCACGGCAGTGAAGGTGGGCAGCAGAGCCTCCTGGACAAAACAACCTCTGTTTGCCTGAGTTCAATTCTTTAGAGAAGGGACATTTGTGAATTGTTATCAGTCAACACAGCAGTAGGGGATGGGTGCATTGGCTATTAAAGGGAAACAAAACTGCACACCAACAACATCAGTTACAATTCACTACTTCCACCAAAGGATTTTTTTGGGGTCCAAATTTCTGTTAAAGTTTTCAAGAAGAGAGTTACTGGTATAAATTGTAGACTGCACTGCTGAAGTTGGTCCTGAAGCCATAATTTATACTACTCATCATGTGCCTCCTCCACTCATTCTAGAATTCCCTCCTCTTGAACAAGGACTTGTATTGACCTGGGTGCATTCCTTGCTGGTTTACTTAGGCTGTTATCCCTGAAGGGCCTGAGATGCCCTTTCCCATATCCAAACAGGGAATGGTTGATGCACCTGTACCTTCATAATTACAATGGGCCTGGGAATACCATGACTCCATCAGTGGATCATCTAAGTGCTACAGACATGCCTCTTTATGAAGCAGCCCCTTCATTGCCCATGATGACCAGGGCCAATTAATAAGGTGGGGTAAGTGGTGGCCCCCAAAAATATATGTCCACATAGAACCTGTGAATATGAACATATTTGGAAAAAGTGGCATTGAAAATGTAATTAAGGTTCTCTAGAGATGTCCATCCTGAATTAGAGTGAGCCCGAAATCCAATGACAAGTGTCCTCATAAGAGAAGATAAAGGGGAGAAACCATAGAGGAAAAGGCAATGTGAAGGCTGACTCTGGGATTGGAGTGATACCTCTACAATCCAAAGATTGCTGGCAGCTGCCAGAAGCTGGAAGAGGGAAGGAAAGATTTTCCCCTACGTCCTTTGGAGGTAACAGAGCCCTACTGACATCTTGATTTCAGCCTTCTAACCTCTAGAACTGTAAGAGAAGAAATTTCTGTTGTTGTAAGCCACCAAGTTTGTGGTTATTTGTTATGAAAGCACGAGGGAACTAATCCAATTACCCATGTCTCTATGGCAATTCCTTCCTTTGCTTCCTCGTCCACTGGCACAATGAGTTCAAAGTAATCAGGTAACAATCATAGCTTCTGACTTAGTGTGACTCTTACCATATTACCTGATGGAACCCTCTTTTCTCTGGGAACCAGGAATTCTAGACCTATAGATATTAAAATAGCAGGTATGGGGAATGATGGTGAGTGCTGTCAATCCCTTAGTTCTGGACTTATATATTCTATCTGTTGGTGATAAAGCACTATACAATAACTATTGGTTAAGGTGCATACTGCCCCATGAAGGACAGTACAGCAGCTTCTGGATAGTGCAATATGAGATAGGACGAGTGAATTCTATGTTCAAATGCCCACTCTTTTTCTGTAAGGTGGGTACTTTGGTCTTAAGTGATGTTATGCAACCAGAATCCTGTAATAATAGATGAGACACTCTGAGCCCTTGATAGCAGTGCTGTCTGAAGTACTGTAAGCAGGAAAGACAAATTCATACATGGAATAGTTGTCAACCCCAATGTGGTAGGCAGAATAATGTTTTACCCAAGGATGTCCATGCCCCAATCTACAGAACTAGTGAAGATGTTATCTCATAAGGCAAAAGGGACCTTGAAGTTGTGATTAAATTAGAGATCTTGAGATGGGGATCTTATCATGGATTATCTTGGTGAAAACAATGTAACTACAAGGTTCCTTAAGGTTGGAAGAGAAAGCCAGAAGATTGAGAGTCAGAGAAGAATATTTGACTATGGAAGTAGAGGTTGGAGTGATTGCTTGCTTTGAAGATAGAAGAAGGGGGCCATGAAGCAATAATGCAGGCAGTTGCTAGAAGTTGGGAAAGACAAGAAAACAGATTCTATTATAGTGCCTCCAGAAGAAACGCACCTTGTCAATAACTTGATATTAGGTCTGCAACATCAATTTCCAACTCATGACCTCCAGAACTGTAAGATAATAAATCTATGTGGTTTTAAGCTACTAAGTTTTTTTTAAGATTTATTTATTTCTCTCCCCCCCCCATTGCCCCCCATTTTTTTGTGCTCATTGTTGGCTCTCTGTGTCCATTCCCTGTGTGTTCTTCTGTGTCTGCTTGTCTTCTCTTTAGGCTGCACTGGGAACCGAGCCTGGGACCTTACGGAGTGGGAGAGGAGCACTCAATCTCTTGCGCCACCTCAGCTCCCTGGTCTGCTGCGTCTCTTATTGTCTCTCCTCTGTGTCTCTTTTTGTTGCATCATCTTGCTGCGCCAGCTCTCAGCTTGGGCTGGCACTCCATGCGAGCCAGCACTGCTGTATGGGCCAGCTCTCCACGTGGGCCAGCTTGCCACGCAAGCCAGCTTGCCTTCACCAGGAGGCCCCGGGAATTGAACCCTGAGCCTCCTATATGGTAGATGGGAGCCCAATCACTTGAGCCACATCTGCTTCCCAAACCACTTAGTTTTTGGTAATTTGTTCCAGCAGGAATAGGAAACTAATACACCATGTCTGAATGAATGCTCTGATTTCTAGTATAGAAGTTGTCCAGTATAAGCTACTTGCCACAATATGGCTGGCTGATTTCTTCAAAGGATGTTGCCATATATGGGGCTCAGCTTTTGTCTCTGTTCCTGGTAAATCAGACATCCATGAACAGCAGTCATATCAGCTGAGATGAGAAGGAGCCCAAGCTGTTGGGTCAATGTATAGCCTCTATCTCTACCACTACGGTTACAATATTCATAAACCCATTTGCAGCACTGGTGCGGCTGAGAATAGAGGCTGGCTGACATCAACTAATGGAGTCATCCTGTCCACATTGTTGTTTCGTGCCTTCTTCTACAGTGGCACTAAGAAGTAATATAATGATGCTCACACTCTGCACCCATTCCCAAAAGTGCATCTGCATGTGTCTTCCCCAAACTTCCTTGTGCCTGGCCTTCCAATTTCAGTCATTATAAGCCCTCGATCAATTAGCTAAGTCATTCATTACTGCCTATGAATCTGTGCATACCCTTATGTCAGGCAATTTTTCTCTCCACATAAATGACAGCCAGATGCACTTCCAAACACTCTCCAAGTCAGTAGGATTTCCCTTCACCACTGTCTCCAGGACTATCTCTGAATGGAAATTTGTTGAATGAATTGCCCACTTTCACCTTGTACTTACATATCAAGCTGGCCCATTCATGAACTAATCTTGCTTTTTTCTTCCTCTGTCAGCTGGTCATGGAGAACAATGCCTGAAGCCATAGGTGTGACCTGAGGGAGTAGTATCAGACAACATTTGATGATGTGAAGATCTGGGCCACCTCTTTGTGCAGATTATTTGTAATCTCCGGACTGCTCAATTCCAACACCAGATGCACAATATCCATTTCATGAATCGCTGATGAGTCTGCCTGAACTTATAACTTGGTGGGTCTGATAGTAACTAGCCCATAAAGGTTACTTGCTTTCCCTCAGTCAGACACTCTGCTGGCATCAGGGCCCAGTAGCATGCCACGAGCTGTGTTTCAAATGATATATAAATTCTCTGCTACAGATGATATGGTCTGATTCCATAAAAATTGTAATCTGTTCAGTGATGCTCTGACTAGGGCTTTCCAGAGGCTTCATTTGGCATCTTTCTTTTCCACAGATGCCTCTGGTATCATGTTATTTCCAGATTATATGGCTCAAGTGACATGGCTATTTGCACCTGCTATCACAGCCTTTCTTGCTTTGGGCCCTACTCAAATGAACAGTCTTACATGTTACCCAATAAATGTGTCAGAGCAGTATTCACAAGTTTGAACTGTGCTCTCTTCTAATAGATGTCAATGTCAGTGGGCAAAAGTTTGAGGAGAAACAGGATATTTGCATAATCTCAAAGTATATCCCCCAAGATATTTATCAATTATAAGAAAAATAGTAACTTCACAGTGGAGAAACTCAGTAGACATCACCTTTACCAAGTAATAAAGGTTAAAACAGTAGTCATAAGACATGTCAGCATATTTACCCCTGATATGGTACAAGGAGAAGGAAACATCATTACTATGATATTCTTGCCAAAAAAGCATGCTTTCAATCTTATCACAAGAAAACATCCAACAAATTATAAATTCTACAAAATAAATGAAGAGTATTTATCAAAAGCATCAAGGTCTTCAAAGATTAGGAAAGACTGAGGAACTGTCACAGATTAGAGGAGACAAAGGAAACACAACTAAATGCATTTTTAGGTCCTTCACTGGATCCTGGAGAAGTAAAATGGGCATGGAAAACTGCTGAAATTCAAATACAGGTTGTAGTTTCGTTAATATTATTCCACTAACGTTAATTTTCTACTTTTGATAATTGTACTGTTATCATCAGGGAAAGCAGGGAATTATATGGTATATGTGAACTCTCTGTTTTATTGTTGCAACATTTCTGTAAATTTAAAACATTTCAAAACATAAAGATATAAATAAATTTTAAAAATGTGACTGGACTAAACACTCCATTTTTTATCCAATTTGGATAAAAGAGTCAGATTCAACTAAATGCTGCTTCTCACAAGAAACATATATTTTTAAATATAGGGTACAGATAGGTTGAAATTAAAATGATGCTACACTAAAAATAAGAAAGCTGGTATAAATTAATATCAGACAAAGTAGACTCTATGACAAGGAATATTATCAGAGATAAAGAGATAAAGAGAGACTTTTCATAATGACAAAAATGTCAATTACTCAAAAATCCACAAAAACCTTAATTTGTATACACCTAGTAAATGAGTTTCAACATATATTGAACAAGAATTGACAAAAATAACAGAAGAGTAGGCAAATCCAATCATAGTAGGAAATTTTAGTAGCAGTAATATTTAGAAAAACTGGACCAAAATTTCAGTGAAAAGTAACACTACTAAAATATTGACCTAATTGACATTTTTAGAACATTACACTCACCTGAAGAAAACATGCACGGAGGTAGTGAATGAAGAAGAAATTTCTCAAATGGAGAGATTCTTGAGACTGGCCATGTACATCTTTCATGTCATAATCTGCATTTATTCTAAAGGACAATGTGAAGACATTGAAGAATTTTAGCAAGGAAATGCATGATTTAAAGCTGATATCAAATTATATACAAATGAGTGCTAAGCAAAGCATTTAAACAGGTATAGAACATGAAAGATTTTAAGAATAGGTTTTTAATTGCAAATCATTTTTAACATGTAAAAATTATTACAGACTAAAGAGAGGAGATTTTTAAAAATAATGCTTGGTTATGTGTTAGACTCACCTATGAATGCTCACCTCTAAAACACACACACACATACACACACACACACACACACATACACACAGCTGAATCAGCAGGATGAACTTCTCACTAACAATTTTTCAAGATACTCTTGTTGGGTGTACGTGGTTTCCTATTTCCCTTGGTTTCCTTTGACCGCAAATATCATTGACAAAAAACAAACTCAGTCCCTCTATGATTCTGCACAATTTCAGTCATTGCTATAGGAAGGGATGTCGAGTTGTTTTATGTTAGGCGTTTGAATGTGCTTTGGGATTTGTTTTTTAAAGTACTAAATATTTCTAGGCCACCAATCAGATGAATAACATTGGCTACTATGTAACCTAGGGGCACATTTTGACCAAGTAGAGTTAGAAAATAAAGGCTGAACACAGATATTTAACAATGACAAGTTAAAGTGAGTTTTCTCATTCTTTTGGTCTCATAGTCTTAAGGGCAATCTGAGATCACACAGAGCATTCTTTCTTACCTGTAAATTTTTCTTGCCTCTCTGGTCTCACAGTTTCGTGGGGCTAGCAAGAGAGTCCACTGCCTGGCTTTGCTTACCCTATGACTGAAATAATCTTTTAACCTTTCGATTTCCAGTCCAAAGAAACTGACAAAGCAAAATCTAACCTGACTTGAAGTGTAAATGTTGACCCAGTTTTCTCTTTCATGTTTCTCCCTCTGTACTGATTTGTGTGAAATGGGACCAGATGGCAATGTGTTACTTGTGAGGGGAAAAAAGCTTTACTTGTAAGATACTCTCCTTCACTCAATTATATATTGCCATCGTTTACCTCCTTTAATTACTCTGGACCAGCATCCTTTGGCTGTGTAAATCTAATAAAACCCAAATAGATGGTATTTTTCTGGAAGGAAAATGCAAAAATAATGATAATATAAGCCATTTGATAGAGAAATATTAGAGACTGAGAGCTTTGTGTCTCAGACTGAAGGCAGTTGAAGGGCTGGTCTCAGGGGAAAGTTTCAAAACAAGCCGTGGAATTAATAACATACAACACTGTATGTTCATAAGCCAACATAAAGCCGGTTTGAAGCAAAGAGGGGAATGAAGTCCACAAAAGAGCCTCAGTAGACCAAAGGTGTGCAAATGTTGGCTGACCAGCACAGAATACAGAGTGGGTTACGATGCATATAAAATAATGTACTGAAAAACAAGCTTAACCTTTTAAATTCTCAAATAGAACTGGGGAAAAAAAGTTGAACTGCAAAATAAAAGCGTTCTTTTGGAATAAGAGAGGAGTTCCCTTAAGGACTGATGAAAGGGAGCAGCAAGTGAGCTGCTTCTATGTAAGCCTCCCTCGTGCATTTGCCTTCCCTTGGGAGTTGTTTTAAAACCTCCATTTCCCCAGCGGTCACACGAGAGGGAAATTGCTTTTTTTTCTTCCTTCTTTCCTTCCTCCATCCCTCCCTCCTTCCCTTCCTTCTTTCCTGCCCTCCCTTCACTTTCCTTCTTTCTTTCCTCTCAATCTTTCTCTGTCCTTCTCTTACTCTTTCTTTTCTTTCTTTCTCTTTCTTTCTTTTTTCTTCCTTTCCCTTTTCCTTCTTTTTCCTTACTCTCTCTCTCTTTCTTTCCTTTTGCCTTATTTCCACCTTCCCTCCTTCCATCTTTTTTCCCTCCCTTATCTTCTCTCTATCCTTCCTTTCTTCCATCCTTCCTTCTTCCTCCCCTTTGAGGCTTATAATTAACCCCCATTGACTAGAAGAATCACATGAAAAAACAGAATCTTCCTCTGTATTGTTGGACATAAATTTTAGGTGATTTATGCATTGGTGCCAGTCTGGAAACAGAATTATCCCCCAGATGGTTCAAATAAAGGAACTTTACAGAAAAGATGATTTTTGGAGTTCCCAAACTTGGATTTCCTGACAATGGTCCTAAGGTTGAATTTCTGAAATTGTTCTGTGTCTAGACCGTGAGGTGAAATTGTGAGAGGTCAACAACACCCATCAGAGATCATTGTCAACCCAATTCTCTTCAGACATCAATTTCAAGATTATTTCTGCTCTGGTACACTGATCTTGTTTAGGTTGATAGTGATGCTCTGGGAGAATTTTTACAAAAGACAGTGGTTTTATTAAAGATACAGTGATATTTTGGATATCAGTAGAGCTAGATTTGAGTCATCTCATCCTTCACCACCTGTTGAACCTTTGAAAAGTCATTTAAACTTCTCTAAGCCTCAGTTTCCTTATTTATAAA
>JAQZBX010073778.1:0-14857 GCA_029593785.1 Cabassous unicinctus | reverse complement strand
ATATATTCCCAATTCTCCTTATGACTTCCTCTTTGACCCATGGATCATTTAGAAGTTTTCTGTTTACCAAATATTTAGGGGATTTTCCTAATGACCTCATGTTGGTGTTTACTAATTTAATTCCAGTACCGTGAGAGACATATTTTGTATAGTTTGAATTCTCTTAAATTTGCTAGGGCTTGTTTTATGGCCCCAGATAAGCTGTATCTTAGCCAACACTCCCTGAGCACCTGCTGCTCTGGTGGAGTGTCATATGATTGTCAGTTAGGTCAGGCGGTGTTAATGCAGCTCAGGCCATCTAGATCCATGCTGAGTTTTGTCTAATCATTCTATCTCCTACTTTGTCTCTTTTCTGAGAGAGCACAGAGGTCTCTGCGGTGGTTTGAAGCTGCATGTGCCCAGAAAAAAGCTCAATCTTAAATCTAATCCACTCCTGTGAGCGTGAACCCCTCGCAGTAGGACCTTTTGGTGAGTGACTTCGGCTGGGGTGTGTGTGGCCCAGCCCATTAGGATGGGTCATAATCCTGTCATCCCACTACTGAAACCCTTCATAACAGAATGAAATTCAGGCAGAGAGAGAAAGCACCCAGGAGAGCAGGTGGGGCCAGGAAGGGCTGGCCGAGTGACAGGCTAAGGACCCAGGATGACGCTTGCTTTGCACTTTTACAGCCTCAAACTGTGAGCAAATCAATTCTTTCAGTTTAACTCGCCCTGCTTCGTGGTATTTGCTTGAGCAGCCTAGGAAACTAAAACGGTCACCAAATACAGTTGTGGATTTGTCTATTTCTTCTTGCAATTCAACCAGTTTTCACTTTATGAATTTTGAAGCTCTGTTGTTAAGTGCAGAAACATTTAATTTGTTATGTCTTCTTGGTGAATTGGCCTTTTTGTCAGGGATGTTCCTTATCCCTGGAAATATACTTTGTTCTAAAGTCCATTATTTTCTGAAATTAATATAACCACTCCAAGTTTCTTTCAATTAGTGGTTTAATAGATGCTTTTTACTTCTACTTTCAACTTGTCCTTGTATTATTACAGTAGTTTTCTTATAACAGCATATAGTTGACTCTTCTTTTACATACAATTTGATCATCTTTGCCTTCTAGACCATTGGAATTTAATATCGTCATCAATATGGTTGGATCTATGCCTCTCATTTTGTTCTATTTTGTTTGTTACTGCTACCTTTTGTTCTTCTGCTTCCCCTTTCCTACTTTCTTTCAGATTATTTAAATATTTATTTTGGTATTCTATTTTAATTGTCTTTTTGACTATATATTTTTGTATTGTTTTTTAGTGGTAGATACTGTTTTAAGTACTGCTTTTATAGAATTAATCACAATGTATTTTAGTTACTCTATCTTGCCAACCAGACACAGTAAGGACTAATATTTTTACTTTGTTTTATTTTTCTTTTCCAAAAATGGTCCTCAATGAATGAGTCAGCCTAACATATTCTAACTAAAACATGCAATAGTAACCATTCTACATATAGGCCACCTTCCCAATATTTTATTCTCTCCTAGGGTGATCCTTTTTCCAATTTCTTAAGCTGAGGGTCTTAAAGTCAACTTTCTTTCTTTCTTTTATAGAAACATCTTGCTTAGTCTTTATTAAAATTTGCTGTTGAGTTTTCTTCCCTTCCTGTCCTCACTATAACCACCCTCCTCAGAAATCTGCTGCTGGGCTGTTGGCTCATTGTCCGGCCTTGGCTTCTGCCTTCCACCCTCACCAAACCCAACACCCTCAAGAGCGTCCTCATCACTGACTCCCTGACATAGAGCAGGCCTTCCGGAAGGAGAAGATTGATGAATGAAACTGAAGTTAATTTTCCATCAGAGTATATTTTGCTTGTTTATTTTGTTTTCCTTTCTGAGACGGTGGTACAAAAGAATAAAAGACAATATCCACAGCCAAAACATAATGGGATATTTTATCATGTAGCATAGAAATAGAGAAATAATATTACATATGATTCTAATGGTAGGAATTATCACAAAAGTATCAAGGACATTTCAACTGTCTTAAAACATAAAATATAAGAAGTTAGTTGTTATTTTCCCTAGTGCGTTTTAGGGTTGATGACATTGAGATAAAAAACCCTAAGTCAACGATGTATGTCAGGAAATTATTTTGACTTGATTACACATTCTTGGTAGGATGATCATATTTTTCACATGTAACTGTCTTTCCCTTTGGTGCCATATACTTTGTCTGCTCAGTTGAATAATAGAAAGGTTCACATTTTCCTCATTCTTTGATGTTATAAGTTTTGTAGCAAGAGTGTGTTCTTTGACTTTTGATTTGCAGTAGGAAAAACAGAGGACGATGCTGACTGTCCATATATAATCACTAAAAATAGTGACGTGGACACACCACTGGTACTTGCTGGGACGCCGATGGCCCATGGCCCATGGTGGACAAAGACTGGCGGAGAAGACACAGGACAAACTGTGCCTTCCTTGCTGTGGGACCAGGTCACTGACGTGTTCAAGTTCAACAGAGACACATTCCTGGCATTTTTCATGGTTGCCATCATAAAATGGTCTTCTTTCTAAAAAAGAAGAATTTTTTTAAAAATCCTGAGTGTGCTGTACAGTTGTGAGCTGTCCGTAAAGCAGTGGGATGGCAGTTTTCTCTGAACACATTAGCAAAGCGTGGGCTGGCCTCCTGAGGCCCTCAGCTCTCTCGTTTGCCTCTAACATCTGCCGCTCACACTTCTTCCTTCCAACACACGACATGTGCCCTAGACAGGCAGGTGCCTAGCAGTCCCCAAAGCCCCCAGGAAAATTCCACTTTGGGTTCATCTCTAGCTTGCTGACAGTAGCTGTACTTCAGAATGCAGTTCAAGCTCAACCACATACAAATTTAAAATATGAAATAAAATGCTGACTAAGAGACTAACATTTGTATAACATCTTTTTATGCACATTTTAAAAAAATTTATCCCTCCAAATAACAAAGCAATGATTTTCCTCCCCATTTTAGGGTGATGCAGCCAAGGCGCAGAGCTGCTCCAGGTCTAGCTCAGGACCGAGCGGGAGGAGTGGGGCCGAGCCAGGACTCCAGCTTGCGCTGCTGGTCTGCATCCCCAGCCCGTCCTACCACAGACGCGCCTAGCACGGAACAGGCCTAAGCTGCACTTGCAGTTTGCTTGCTTACGTTGGGTTTGCTGGTGGCTTCCTGAACCAGAGAACACGTGTTTTCAAGAGCAAAGACTATATCTTTTATTTATGTATTTATTTCCCATCGTTCTTAACCTGGAGGATATTCCTGCACTTTGAAGGGACTGGCACCTATTCAAGCAAGTACCTGTGCTCTTGATAGGCAGCCATCAGCTCACGCTTCCACTAAGCCAGGTGTCCGTCTATCAGGAAGGAGCCTGGAGTGGCAGGAAGGTGAGCAATAAGAATCTTGTCTTGCTTGCACACAAGGCCGCGTCTGCCTCTCAAGCTAGAGGGTGTGTTTGAGATGGCCCACGTCCACGCCCCTGTTTGGAGGTGAGGGCACGAGGCTTGTGGCGTTTAAGTGCCTTTTCACATTCGCGGAACCCGCTGGACCTGGTTTCCTGACCACCAGAGCCGCTGTTTTCCGGCCTGTGCCTGGCATTGATCCTTCGTTGCCGTCACAAGGCCTTGGATGTCTCTGAACTCATTTGTAAACTTGGTCGAGGCAGATGTGGCCACACACCTCAGACTCGGGGACTGTCACAGAAAATATTTCCTGGTAGGACAAGATCTTTTACACATTTGCTTAAAATGTATTTTAGTATCGGCTTATTAGTAGCATTTTCAAGAGATATAGAAATATGTATTTTTCCAGAGTATTTTATTACCACTATAACAATTCATTTGCTATTTAATTTAAACATTGAAAGACACATTTGCTCATTATTACAGACCAACCTTGAGCCGGCAGGTACACATGCTCAGACGGGACGTTACCTGAAGGTCACGTTTATGGCTCACGCGAGCCCTGTGGTTTAGAGACCACGACCCCATCTAAAGAGGAGGACGGGGGCTCGGTGGAATCGAAAGCCCACCCCCTGTGGGACGGCGGGCGTGCAGCGCAAGCCTGGCAGCCGTGCCCCCGGGACTCAGAGCCGCGCGCCAAGCTGAGCTGCACCTGGGGCTGGGAAGGCGGCAGCGTTTCCCACTGGGTCGCGAGGACGTGGCCCCCTCCCACCCTGGAGGAGGTGAACATGGACACGCTTACAGCCTTGTTTTGCAAATGGGGCTCAGAGTGCTGTGCCCCCAGTGGCATTTTGTTTCCTTAGCTTTGTTAAATCTTTTAATTAAACCATGTTAACAAAGCCAAAGAAAAATAAATGGCACTGCTTGCAAGGAAATTAAATCGAGGAACTAAGCCCATTTATAATTATTGTATTTCAATTAGGCTGCAACGGAGCTGGGTGAACAGAAAGATAAAAAGAAACAACGTTGATGTCGGAGTTTCATAAATATTTGCGAAGTCCTGTTAGGAAGAGAGCAATATAAATAAGGCTTTAAAATAGTCCCGTCCACGGACAGTGTCCTTTGTGCTAATTACTGTGTGAAATACTTCACCTGCCATGTTCACACCAAAGTAGCTGTAGGAAGCTAACAAAGCCTTTTTCTCTCTGACTAATGCATGGAATCCCCTTGAAGAAAGATGGCATATAAATGCATGATAACAGTTTAATTTATTATTGCAAAATTAAAATACAATTAAACTTTTGAAAGAGCCAGAATTAAATTTAAATCCTTTCTCTATATGTTAATGCTCGAATAACTAATTTTCACCAGAACAGGAGAGAACATAAATCATCAGTTTGCATTTAAGCCACATTTACCTCAGCATTTAAAAAAGGTAGCGGTGCACATATCTGATTTTTCTCTGGAAAATAAGAACTAAAAGCACTTAAAAAACTGAGCTTTTTAAAAATGCTAGGTCAACCCTGCCCCGTTTACTCCAGTGCAGGCTTTGGAAAGAGGTGATAGGGATTTGTGGATTTGTCGGTGGGCAAACATCCTCCTGCAGCACCGTGCCGCGTGGGGGTGCCCCCCGCCCCCCGGGGGCTGGCCATGACTCAGGCGCCTGCTTCGGGGCCAGCACCTCCTTCTGCCTCCCCTCTCCCTCTTCTTGGGTCGGCAGTGCCGCCCCTGCCTCGTGCTGGGTGTAGCCTAACTGGGAGAGCATCTCCGGCAGGGCCGGAGCCGCAGGCCGGCTCGCTGACCTCACCGTAGGTTTTATGATGACCACGGCTTTCTTACAGGGTCTCTTTTCTGCTAGTCTTTTCGAGACCAATCAATAGAAAGCCAATTTCACCAGGACGCATTCACATCAAGGGCAGAGCGGCTGCCCCGGGGCAGCCTCTGATGGCCTCTTCTGAGGACGGAATATCACTGGCCGGCAAGAAGCTGAGGAATTCAGAGGAAGCACACGAAGTACGTTTAGCATTGGGTAGAGTTATTTTAAATCTGCTGAATCAAAAAGCAAAAATAAATCTGAGCAAGGAGTAGTAACTGGTTTTTTTTTATATTTTTAAGAAGTGTTCACGCACATCAGCTGAAAATCACACACACAGCTGAGGTGCACCGTTTAGAGCATTTTGCTGCCTCTACTCAGGGTCCAGGAGTCTCCCCGTGAGGGTGGAGAAGGGTGGAGAGCAGCAGCTGCCCCTTTCCAGGCGTTTCCTGGGGGTCTCTGGACAAGTTGGTGGGGAGTCACAGTGGCCAAACAGGATCATCTCCACGGCATGTTTCTTTAAGTCACATCTGAGCCCTCCAGGCTGGAAGAATCTGTCTTCCCTGAGACTCTGTCTCTGCAGGATTTCTCCTGGGTCTGGGATGAGGAAGAGGAACTTTCAAGGGCGGCGGTGGCACGGGCTTGAGGCCAGAGGGTTGCTGAGCCAAATTTACCCAAACACGCAATTGGCTGGGGTCCCCCGGAGGCTGCCTGAAGATCCTGGGTGCTGGGCATGTGCCCTCCCCGCTCGGCCGAGTGGACGGGAGCCGTGGCTGCCATTTACACCCTGTCGTTTTGACAGCTTGTGACCTGCCACTGCCTGGGTTTAAATCATGAATACACAAAGAATTGGGTCCTACAGTTAAAATTAGACACTGACAGGGTTTCCCTGTCACCCAGAGAACAGGAAGGAAGAGAAGAAGGGAGGGGACAGGGGAAGCAGATGTGACGGCGCCTGTGCCGGCCTTAGCGGTCCTGCGGCCCTGTGACAGCCACTCGTTGCGTCCCCGTGGCCAGCAGAGGGTCGGCCTCCCACCCCCCTCTTGGCGTCAGAACCACATTTGCTGGCTCTGGGCCCCTCCCCTCCTGCCGCTGCCCTGAGGTCCTAATCGTCGGCTGCCGGCACAGAGGGTGGGGTCTCCGGAACATTAGAAGCTTGGCGTCGGGGCGTGGGGACAGAGCTGGCAAGGCGGCCGTCCTATTCCCTGAGGACCACCGCGCTCCCCGCCGCCTCCTGCAGCGGGAGGGGGCAGGCAGACACACCTGTCTCAGGGCTCACCTGGCGAGTGAGCTGGCTCCTACCTCGCTGCCCTCAGACAGAGGGGCCCTCAGCCCCTGGCCGACGGCGGCCTCAGCGACGCCTCCTAGTGCCGTTCATTTTGTCTCCCTCTCCCTTGGAATAGCAAACACGCGTTTTCACGTGAGACGTGCGGTGCTCACGGCGCGCGTGGAGCAGGGGCCCTCTCCGAGTCCGCAGGACGTGCCGTCGGCTGCGTTTAACCTCCGTGGACAAGCGCGTCCCTGCACCCGCGTGGCTGCGAGGGCTGTGTGGCGTGTGTGGCGTGTGTGGCCGCCCTGGCGCTCGGGCTGCCCCGCTCCTTGGGGAGGCGGCTGGGGGGCCACCCTCCCTGGTGCTGGCTCCTAAGGAAAGGGTGAGCGGGGCGCAGACTGCCGCAGCCTGGGCTGGCCCTGCGTGGACAGACCGCGGTGAGGGGTCCAGGAGGGCCCGCGAGGGGCCCTGGCGCTGGGGGGCAGCAGGGCCAGGCCCACCCGCCGCTCGCTGCCGGAGCCGCAGACGCGGCCTTCCCGATTGCTTTAGCCCGGAGCACTTGACATTTAGCCCAGCCAGATAACCGAGGAATAACATTTGCCTTACAGTTTACCACGACCTCTGCCTCTACAGCTCTTTCTAGATTAGCTTCTAAAAAAAACAGAAAGAAGGAAAGAAAGAAAAATGGGCGCTGACACTCGAGTGAGGCGGGCGGGGGCAGGGACGGAGCTTATTACTGCGGGGCCGGGACCACGCGCTGCCCTTTCCAGCCGCGGCTGAGCGGCTATTAAGGGGAAGGTATTAAAGGGGGCCGGGCGGAACGTCGGGCTGGAGGCAAAGGTTAATGGACTGACTGCTACCTGCCTACAAAGCGGCGCCGTCCGGTCCCGGGGGCCCCGCAGCCCCGTTCTCCAGGTGATTCCACCAGGGGCTCCTCGGTCCCCTCGGAGGGCAGCATGCTGCTCCTGCTGGAGAGGTGGTTTCCATCTCTGAAATCCGCCTCCTTCAGACTTAGGAAAACTGCGGATGGAAGGATGCAGACTCGGCTCCCCTTACACCATCCCCCTTTGACCACAGGCCAGCTGGTCATCAGGGATTATCTGGAAAAGTCGACGGTGGGGAGGGATTGGGGTGGGAAAAGTAGACCATTAATCCACAGACTGAAAACAAATTTTAAATGACAAGTAGGAAGTTGATTTCCAAAGGAGAAATACAACATAGCTCCAAGAGCAAAAACAGGTAACCAGTACATTTCCCCATGAGAAATAATTCCCTCGAAAACCACTTGTGAAATAGTCAAGAACCGTTTTCTTCCAAAGAAGTATCAGAACCCATTGTCCAATGGCTCTGCTGACAACAGGACGGCACATTGTGAAGGGGAAAAGAGGCCGTTTCAGAAGGTCCAGGGCACGTGCCGACGGGGCTGGAAGGGAGCGTCATGTTTGTTGCCGCTGACCAGCCAGCTGGACGCTCGGGAACAGCCACGTCCTCCAGGGCTGCCCACGGTTAGCCCTTGGCCGGGAGCTGTTACGCTCCAAGCACGGAGGGCGATGCCAGAGCCCTTTAGGAGCATCCGTGGAGTGAGAGCACAGGTGAGCGATGCGTGCTGAAGTAAAACGATTCTTTTTGGCCGTTTCAAGCACAATTGTAGGGAATTGTAGTGAAAGGGCCCTGGAATCCCTTTCCTGTTGCAAGACCAGCTTGAGAGCTGAAAAGAGTCACAGGATAGGCAAACGGCTGGCGATCGGATTAGTTAGCCCTTCCGTCCAGAGTGAAGCCAGCCACGCTCTTTGGCGAAACAAACACCTACGAAGGCGGGACGCCGCTGAGGTTGAGAAGGCTGTGTGGTCAGGTGGCGGCCGGCCCCCTGCAGCTGGAGGCGGTTTTAGAAATCCGAGTGCTCCGCAGGACGTGCACGGCCTCCTCCATCAGGTTTACTTCTGTTTATTTCGTCAGCATCACCTTTCGCTCCAGGTGCAAAAATTAAACGCCCTTGTGTGTGATGAGTGTTGAGTCATAATAGTCTGTGACACTCATGCGGTGCTGGCTATTTGCCGGGCAGTCTAAATGCTTAACACATATGAATCCATGTAAAACGTGTGCCAAGTATAGCTCTCAATGTCGTCTAATGATTAAAGTCTCAAGGTCTGACCTAGTCCAAAGACATACAATTCCTCCTCTAAACTAGGCCGGTCCAGGAAAAGGAGGGCCAGAGGAGGGCTGGCGAGAACTGGCCTGGCACCGCCACAGAGTTAAATTTGTGTCATGGCCCAAGCGCTAAAACTGAAAGACCATTCCACTGCTGAACGTTTCTGGTGTCACTCAGCCAACGCGCTAGCGCCCTCAGACGCGCTCAGGAGTGGATGGTCTCTGCAGCGAGTTCGCCGCCGGCGATGTGTGCCTAAGGGCGGCTGCGGGAGCCCCTGGGCTCCCCGATTCCCCACGGCACAGAGGAAATGACCGCAGAAGGGCTGGGCCTTCACAGCCTTCAGGACCTGCCCAACATCTTCGAAAGGATCACCTGCTGACGCCAGGGAGAGATTTCACTTGTTATTTAATTGAGAGAGGAAGGATTTCAGTGGGCAGGAGACTCTCCGCCTTCTTTGTAATGTTAGCCCTTCAGTCCAATTATGTGGGTAATTGCAAGTGTATTTTGCAAAGCCTGGGGCCCTCAGGATAATCCGTCACAAAATAAATAAAGGTCTGGCAAAGTAGGCTTCTGTTCTGAAAGATAGTTAAGAAGGGAAAGTGAAACAAAAACTGGAGCTTCTATGTTAAAAATGCATCAAGAGTTGCCACCTGGCATTAATCCTTGTTGCTTGTCTTTCTGTTCTCTCTGCATTTGCCTACACCTACCGAGGCGCAAGCGGAAAATTTCCACTCATGCACGCTGGCTCCAGGAGGCGTCTTAAAATGTGGTCTGTAGCTGCGTCACTCCATCGGAACCCACACCACACAAAGAAGCCACGACAATAGTGAGGCTTTAACTCCCCGCAAAGGTGACTATTAAAGCATCTGTTTAGTTTTCAGTTCAACAACCCACAAAGGCCGTATCGTTCTGGCTACATTTATTTCAAGGTACTTAAAAACTGGCTTTTATGAGATTATTTAGGCAGTGATTATTTTTGTTGAGAAATGTGTCCTTTATCCCACTCATTCATCCGCTGCTAAGATATTTCTGTTTGTCCGGATGCCAGTGGTTCTGATAAATGACTGAAGCCTGACTGCTACACTTTATTAAAAAGTAATGACAATTTTTGTACGCACCCTTCACATTGTAAGGGGGACCATGCATCAAAGGACAGTGCCTGTCTGGGCCTGATAAATGTGCCGTTTACCAGCTGAGGAGTTATTTAGGACTGGCTATTAATTTAAATCACATTTATCTTCCCTGAACGGGGGAGGTGGCTGTGATAGCACTGCAAATGACCAATGGGGCGGCTAAGTGCACATTATTTATTACCAGCGCCTGCACGGGGCTGCACAATATGTTAAAAAAAAAAGTGCCAATTACCGCAGTTAATCTCGTCAGGGCAATAACAAATTTCTCCCCAACACAAGCCAATTTTTATGCTTGTACTTTTTCTCCGCCAGGAGCTCACTTGCTTATGATTATTAAACTCAATTTTCTCACTCTTTTCTAGTGCTTATGGGAAATTTTCACTTCTCTGGCTTCAGCTTTGTTTGGAGAATCACCCATTTTTTATGTATCATCCATGGTTTGAGCCCTTAATCAACATTGCTGATAATCTGGTGAGGCCCACATTGGCCACTTTATTATTAAATGTTCCCTCATTAATAACAGTACCTTTCTAATAGCTTTTCAATTCATCCGGCTCTTTATGTGCAAAATAACGACTGGGAATAACCGATCATTAGCATTTTTTTTTGGCCAATTAACTTTAATTTGAGTGATCTACCATGGAAGTTTAAAATATTCCTAATAAAACACATCCTAGGCGCGCATTAAATCCAGCACGATCAATTCAACTTGCTGTTAGGAGGCCCAAGGCACAGAGCATGTGAGAGCAAGGGTCCCTGTCCCTGCACCACACAAGATGCACGGAGGTCCGTCCAGCCCCTCCTGGGCCATGGCCGAGTCATGTGACATGAATTTTCTGCTTGGTTTCCCCAAATCATAGAATTGTGCCCCCTTGTCCAGCAGTCTCTTGCTTTATTCCACTGATATACTTCCCCATATTGGATAAAATGAATTTAGGTTAAACAGAATCAAAATTCAAATATAAATTCAAATAATCTAAATATATATACACACATGGTGTTCTGCAGGTGTTTATCTGTGACTGCACTGTAATTATAAGATAATGAACATATTTGATTTTCTGGCTGTTTCCATCAAGTAATGACGCCCGCCAGTTTCCAGGGGCCAGGGCATAGTCTATGACAACCAGAACATGAGCTTGAACTCATGAGAGAACACAGCCTGACGTGGCCCGCAGGGGGTGGCTTCTGATCATTGGATTGAAATGCCGCCAGGTTCTCAAGAGACAGAAACCGAGACAGAGGGAGCTCCTGGGAGTTCCTCAAGCCAAGCAGTCTGGCTGGACTCTTTCGACTGGCCCAACCATCAGGTCCATGAAAACAGTCCCAGCGGGAGGTCCCCAGAAGTGCCAAGGGTCACAACATGGTGAAGGCTGACTCTGATAATGCTAAGACCACACGCGTGATCCCTGCTCAGGAGGACCCTCGTCAGCCAGTGCATGAGTCCACTGAAACCACATTAGCTGGCTAGACTACAGAGAGCAAAGTCAAGGCCTCTTACATAATGTGGAGTTAGGAAAAAAAGTGTGTGTGCATGTGTGTGCATATAAGTTTAGCTAATTAGGTAGGTAGGTAGGCAGATGGATGGATGGGTGGATGGATGGATGGATAGATAGAGGATAGAGATGAAAGAGGATGGGTGGATGAATAGAGAGACCATAGATAGAAAAGGTTTAAAAGGAATCCTCTTTTTAAAAAATATGTTTTGTCATGTGTTTGAGCAAGTCAAGAGTTTCTGACTTACCTTTTGCAATGGGTCAGGAGACATTTTTACATCTCTCTCACTGTTTTATGTGATACAGGCTGAGGCATTTTTCTAGATTCAAACCATTCCTTAAGAGGCTACAATGCATGCTCTTGTGTGCTGACGATTTTCCTCATTTTGTTTTCAACGAACTGCTGCTAAATGTGACTCTGCCCTTTTCACAGGTTCTCCTCCTTTTTGGGCAGGCCTTCCCTCCACATTGGAGCTTCTCTCCTCTCCTGCTCACAGCTGGCCCCACTGTTTAAGGGGGCTGTGTTAACTTAGCGTCTGTGATTGCAGAAAACACGTTTGGTGAGATGCAACCACCAACACTGTGGAAAATGTGCCAGTCTCTGGGGAGAACGGTATTGTTTCCAAACACAGATGTGAGGAAATCGTCAACAGGTCTTGACTCTACACCGCAGCACAAGGCTCAAGAAGGTGCTTCAGCCTCACAGAGGCAGGTGCTTAAGTCCAGACCCCACGACCCCAGATGTGAGGACTTGGGAAATTTATCCAACCTTTCTGTGCCTCCGTTTCTTCTTTTATAAATAGGTTAATAATGTGCACTGCCTCATTCTGAGGGTGAAAGAGAAAGTGCTTCTAAAGTATGCACTCAAATGTTTTCTTGTTATTATGATTTTAAGTTTTCATTTTAGAAAGCACATCTTAATTGGTTTCATGGAGGAGAACACAGTTAGTATGTGACAATATTAGTTGACTCTCACCTGCCCACATCAGCTAGAGAGGTTACATATGCTGCAGTAACAAAGAAGCCCAGAATCCTAGTGGCTCTTAGCAATGAAGTTTCCTGTTGCAGGTGTGAAGATGGGCAGCTCCTCCACTCAGGGGTCTGGCAGAAGCGCAGCAGCCTTACTGGGTGGTGGCTGACCCCTGGCCTCAGGCTACTCAGAAGGCCCACAAGCCCCCCTCCACCTTCCCTCTTGGAAATACCAGGTGGTCCTAACTCTTCTGGGAAGTGGCTGGGTAAACATGCCCAGTGCTCTGACCATTACAGATATTAGCTGCTTACAGGGGAGAATGGGTTGGCCAAAATAAATAAATAAAGGACATTGTTTGGTCTTGGAATAGTTTAGAACCCAGAGTTACTGTTGGGGCTTGAATCGTGTCCCCCATAAAGACACTTTCCTGTCTTAACCTCTGGGGATATTTGAAGAATCTATTACTAGTGAAGGTGTGGACTCATTTCTGAATAGGATCTTTGAAGATCCTATTTAGATGAGGCTGAGTTGAATCAGGGTGAGACTGAATCCTGATGGCTGAAATCTTACAAGCAAAGGAAAGTGGACATGGAAGTAGAAGCCAGGAGTCCATGGAAATCAGAGGAGAGAGACACAAGGAGAGAGAGAGATGGCCACGTGGCAGAGGGTGGCCAGAGTGCCTCAGATGCTGGAGAAAGCATGGCCTGCCCACGCCTTGGTATTGGACTTCTAGCCTCCAAAACCACGAGACTGTGAGCTGCTGATGTGTAAGCCAGCAGTGTGTGGAATTTGTCACAGTAGCCCTGGCAGACTGGGACAGAAGCTGTGTCCTGGCCACCCCTTCCCAAGACACCAGTGAATGTTAAATGCTGCAGGTCAGACTAACAGACAACTCAGCATGCACTGGGCTTTCTTGCTTGAGGGCTGTCCATCCACTGGCCAAATGTCCTCTACCGCTGCATCCAACAGGGCCCATACTCTTTGACCCTACCTTTCCTAGGTGACTTATTCTTTGCTTCCCACCTGGTGTTAAACGAACCTCGAGTCCTCTCTGATTTGACTATCTGGGACACTTTCTCCTGTTTTAGTCTCTCTCTCTTTGACACAATTTGGGACCCATCTCCTGAAGCCATGCCATTGACCTCCTCTCCCCAACACCTCCACCTGGGATGGAACCTGTACTGCCCCAACTGGCCCAACCCCAAGAAAGGACATTCCTTTGCTTCCTCACAGGACCAGATCTAGCTGTCCTTTTTTTATACTTATTGCTTGATATCTAATCAGCTAAGCTACTAAAATTCAGGCTTTCAACTTGGGTTATTTTACGTCTTGGCATAAGAAAAGTCAGTGTCTCAGAGCAAGAGAAGTCAATTTAATATCTGTAAAAATGCATAGAAAATATATTATTGTGAGGACATCAGAGTTGCAAGAAAAAGAAAGCATCATTCTCCTTAAAAAGGTTTAAACATTCTAGTTGAAGAGCTTTGTTTTGCGTACTTTTGAGTGAACTATTCTGCTGAAATAATAGAAATGATTAGGTGCCCTACTAAAACATAATTATTCCCCCTTTCTATTATCTATACAGTGACATGGTGGGGAGTGTGTCAAGTCATGTTCAAATGAGAAAAAGTCTTAAGTTTTGGGCATTCTGATAATGTCATCAAAATGGTGAATGCCCTTTGAAAATTTTCTTTGCATCAAAGAAGTTTCTAAATAAGCATGAAAGTGAAGGATTAGCTTTATGTGGATATAAAATCCCTTCTATATGCTTCTTTACAATCCAATTTAGTCAAATATTTTCCAAAAATACACTATACATTGCCATACCTAAAAATAATGTCAGATGGGGTAAGAAAAACCCTCCTTTCAAACTATAATATTTATACTTTTCCACCTACAATATTTACACTTTTCCACCTGGAACTCTGAATCTCCCTTAGATTTCTACAGCTCCCAGCCCTCTCTGAGAAAGAGAAGGAAGCAAGGCAGGTGCACATAGCACTGTGGTGCATAAGAGAGAACAAAGCAGGTAACTGAGGTGGTGGGAAAGAAAGGAAAGTAACTCATGCTTTAGCAGCTCCTGAAAATATAAAGCTGTAAGCTAGAGGAATTATGTGTAAAAGGGGAAAGCTCCCTATGTAATAGGTCAGCCACAGAGTGTGAGATTGCAAATGCCGTGCTCCCTAGGCCACCTGGCGCATCTTGGGCATTGCAAAGAATAGAAAGAAGGGGTTCACATTTAGCTTTCTCCAGCCACCAGCATCAAACGCTGGGGTGGATAAAGGCTTTGCAGGCAGCAAGCAAGATCTGTCCATCAGCTCTGCCACTTTCCTGCAGAGTGACCTTGAATAAGGTGATTTATCTTGCTGACCTGTGCCCTCATGCAGGGGAATGAGATGATACTGCTTTGAGAATAAGTAGTGCAGAAAACTCCTGTAATGCACAATATAGGGGAGGAATTCAATAAATTAAAGTTATTTGTATAACCATCATCACCATCTTACCATCAGCAGCAGTATTATTATCATCACAATTGTCACATCAACACCACCATCATCTTCATCATCACCACCACCACCACATCCTCACCATCATCACCACCACCATCTTCAC
>JAQZBX010073777.1:0-14859 GCA_029593785.1 Cabassous unicinctus | reverse complement strand
AAAACAGGAAAAGGCGCCAGCAAAAAAAAATCAGGAGATACATCTGAATATAGAGAATGACGACAAACCAGCCACCAAGTTGGAAAGAAGCTGGGAAGAACTACAGCAAAATATTAACGTTGTCAGGGCCCGCCAAGACTGTCAGTAACCATTTTTGCTGGTTTTCCTCTGTTTTTCGGGTTTTCCATGAACCACATTTTAAAATGTATATATCAAAAAGGGTTGTATTTTTTTTTTTCAAACTACTAGATACCTCCAGTTGAAATACTTTCCCCTTTCATTCATTTATTCATTCATTCATCACCAATTCATTCACTCCTGGGTTGGGCGGGCCCTGGGGGATGGAGACCACCCTACAAATCAACCACGGACTTGTGCCATGACGCAGACGGGGCAGCAATGAATCCCGCTGCTTTCTGTCTAGCCTCCCAGTGGGCCCTCCCAGGGGGGCCGCCCCCAGCTGCTAGGGTCTCCTAGGCCCACCTCCAGGACCAGAACCTCCACCCTTAACCACCAGGCCTCCAGCTAGAGGTGTTGCAGGTGGGGGATGGGGAGCTGGACAAAGGTTTGGGCAGGGACCTCCCCCAACCTGGGCAAAGGGGAGAGGGGAATCCCCTCCCTTCCTACCACCCCAGGCCCCAGGCAAATCCGCTTCCAGCTACCCCCTCTCCTTGCAAAGCCACTGCCTGGCTGTGTAAGTGACCCTCTCTGGGATCTGGTTTCCGTCTTTCCCTAAGATCCCTGGACAGGGTCCTGCCTGGCTGTGGGGAGGTGGGGCAGGTATCCAACAGTGTGTCCCTGAGGCATGGAAGTGGGGGCTGACAGATTTCTGAGGGAGGTTAACTCTTTCTATTCCTGAACCAAAGAACAAAACAACCTGAATAACAGTCCTGTCCTCCCCCAAAAGATGCCTCTCCTCTTTCTGCGGGGAGAGGACTCTCCTCCACCTGCCTTGGTGTCCCCGCATCTGACTCCCTACCCCGGGGAGGGAAAGGGGAGGGGGCACCTTATCTCTGGCCTTGGCTGCTCCCAGCTGCTCCCCTGGGAATCCAATGAAAGCCCTTCCCATTGATTTCTGCCCCCACCCCTGCCCTGGCCCCAGTGGATATTGCCCTTCATCCTTTGGGCTCCTCTGGGTGCCTCACCACCGGCTGCCCTCCCGGACCCCCTAAAGGAGCAAAAGGATCTGGGGGCTTTGGGTGCGGGAAGCCCCTGACCCACCCCAGCTCTGCAGTCCTCAGAGATTCTCTGGGCCAGCGGTCCCTTCCCACGGCCCCTGTAAGACAAGAGAAGTTCCCACCACTCCCCACCCCCTCATCCTCCCCCACCCCCCAGCCCCAGTCCGGATCTCCGGGTCACGGGAGCAGCGTCTGCTGTGGATAGCAGGAGACAAACACTTCCTCACACACAGAGATCACCCTCGGGATCACCTCTTTCAAGCCCGCGTTGTACAGGCAGGGAGGGGGCCCAGGCGGGGGACGGCTGGGGTTATGGGGAGGGGGGGCTTCGACGTCCCTCAAGTCACCAGCCAATCACCAAGCCCCAGAGGGGCTAGAATCCACGACCCCCGGCTGCGAACCCGGAGTCTCTCGCCTTCACCGCGCACACCAGCCTCCCCCCTCCTCGCCCCGCAGCAGCCTCCGGCGCCATCCGACGTCAACATCTCTAACCCAAACAAGCACCTCCCCCTCAGAGAGTCCTCTCCCCTCCTCCCCCTGCCAGCCCCGGGGCCCGGGGGGTCAGTCGCCCCCCGAGAGACAGAGCCACGACCCACCCACCCCTCCCCCGGACAGCAGAGGCGCGAGATTTCATTGTCAGCCCCACCACCCGGGCGCGCGGGAGGCGGGTGGGTGGGGGGGCGCAGGAACGGCCCCGGGAAGTGGGGAGGGGTCTCCAGGGGGAAGTGTTTGAAGCTGCTCTTCCAGCGCAGTCCAGATCCGGAAGCCGCGGGCAGAGGGAGGAAGGCGGGGGTGTGGAGAGCGCGACCTTAAGCACTCACGGGGCAGCCGGGAGGGGACGCGGTGGCTGGAGGAAGCGCCCGAGGCGTCGCGGGCGCCGAGTCCCCCGGGAGGCTGCGCTCCCGGGAAGTTTCCCATCGGTTTGCCTGGGGACAGACAGAGTGCGCCGCTCGGCCCTCCCCGGCCCGACCAGCTCCCCGGGCGCAGAGTGCCAACTTGAGCCAAACTCCTGCCTTCTCCGGCATCCCTCACTTCCCCATCTCGGCCTTCCGCCAGGGCCACTGTCGCCAAGACCTCTCACCCATGCATGGTGGAGGAAGGGAAGGGGGGAGATCCCCCAGCATAACCAAACTGCGGCCAAAACCAGAAAGAAAGACAGAAAGAAAGAACAGGCAGGCAGGCAGAAATTCCTTCTCTTGCGGTCAATTTCCTCAACCGGCTTGGAAACCCCCCCAACAGGCAAATCCGCAACTCCAAGCCAAGCTCCCGCGCGGCGGGCGGCGGACCACCGGGCGGCATCGGGTGCGGGGCAGGTCTCGGCGCGGCGGCCGGGCCAGGACTCGGGGAGCTCTCCCGCCCCGGAATGGCCCCCCAAAAGACACAAAGCTCTGGCCGCCAACAATACCTGCAGGCTCCTCCTGGGTCTCGCCGGCGCCGGGGCTGCGCGTCTCGTCGTCTCCCTTTCCCCTCGCCGCTTCTCCTCCTCCTTCTTTTCCACCTCCTCCTCCTCCTCCTCCTCCTCCTCCTCCTCCTCGCGCGCGCTCTCCCCTCGCCTCTTCCAGAACGCGGTGACCAGATGAGATCCTTGGGAGGAGAAAAATGTGAGCGCTCGCACGATTCCTTTCTCTGCCGCCCCGCCGCTCGCCGCGGCCCCGGGCTCGCTCCTTTCTCCCCCGCGCTCCCGCGCGCGCCGCGCCTCTCGCGCCCCGCGTTTCCTTCTCAGCAGCCCTCAGGAGCCATTATTCACGGGCCGCCCGGGGGGACAGGAGGTAATTAGAGACGGCCCCGGGGCCGCATCCACTCGGCCAACGCGTTGCGGGCGCGGGGCGCGCGCGGGGAGGGGCGCGCGACGAGGGGCTTGGCTGCGCGCAGCCCGCGCCCCAGACGCGGGGGAGGGGAGGAGGAGGAGGAGGAGGAGGAGGAGGCAGGAGAGGGAGGAGGCAGGGAAGGGAACAGGGAGGAGGAGGAGGAGGGGGCGACGAGGAGACGCTCCCGCCGCTCTCCCCGTAGGGGCTCGGGGTCACCGGCTAGGAGACTCCGAAGCTCTGAGGGACTGGGTATGGGGGGCGGGGGGGAGCGCTGTAATATTTTCCCAGTGACTTACAAGCCCGCGGGTGAGCCCTGGGCCGTGTGCGTTCAGGTTCGTGTGTCTCTCGCGATGTGGATGGATATTTCGGGTCTGTGCCTACGTGTGGATGTCACGGTGTTTGGGGGATTTGGTTCGAGCTTGTGGAATGTGCTGCTGGGTGTTGGTGGAGCTGGGATGCGGTGCCCGCGTGGGGTTGTGTGCGATTGTTTACAGAAAGGTTGCGTGACGGGGAGGGAGGGTTCCTGCGTGTGTGGGCTTGAGTGAGGCTGGGTGCGTCCGCGGGGCTGTGTGACTGTGTGCGGTTCTGTGTGTGTGGGATTGTGCCTGCATGGGGCTGGGTGGGTCCGGGGGGGGCGTTGTGTGACTGCGTGGGTTTGTCTGCGAGTGGGAATGCCATTGTAGGGGGCTGCGTGTGAAGGGGGGCAATGCGCCTCTGCGGGGCTGCAAGCTCTTGTGCGTGGGGCTTGCATTCTGCGTGCGGAGCCGAAGCCTGGCGGAGGGGGCCCGCGTGGCGTCGGGAATCGCTCCGCCGCAGAAGAGCCCCTTAAGGCGCGAACAGCCAACGCTTGGGGTCCCGGGCGCACGCAGCGCGGAGGTGTAGGGGATGGGAGGGAGTAAGGCGGTAGAGACGAGGGGTCCTTCGTCCCGCCCTCTCTATCACCCCCACCGCCACTGCCACCGCACGGGAGACGCGGCTTGGGGATCCTGGCACTTGCCGACCCGGCGGTCCTAGAGGCGCTGGGTTGGGAGGACCCAGCTCGGTCCCGGGGAGAAGACTACGGGTCTGGGGCAGCGGGAACCGTGCCTCGAAGGTCGGGGAGCAGCCGAGACGCGCGCGAGGGAGGGCTGCCCAGGGAGGCTGGTGGCTGTCGGGAGACAAGAGGGGAACGAAGCCGAGACAAAGAGCGGGGCCGGCGGCCTTGGGGCCGGACCGCGCCTCTGGGTCCTCCTTGAGGCTGAGGGGCGGCCGTGCCCGCGCGCTAAAGGCCGATGCGTGGAGCCAGGCGGCGGGGGCGCGGCCCCTCCTCGCCCTAGGCCCGGGAGCCGCCACCGTCGCGGTCACCACAGTCCCCGCGGCCACCAGATTGCGCTCCGGGCGGGGCTGGGGGAGGGGGAGGGGTGTGCGCGCAGCTGGCGGGCGCCGCGATTGAGTGCTCGGCGGGCCCGCCCCTTGCCAGGCCGCCTCGCCGCCCACGCGGCCGTTCATTCATCCGCCCTGCCTTCTCTCCAGCCACCCACCCGGCCAGCCAGCCACACGTCCGTCCATCTCTCCGTGCCCGGGCGCGCTGGGCGCGGGGATCACACAGAGGAGTCAGATCTGGCTCTCTCCCCACTTCTCCACTTGCCAGTCTGTCCGTCTTTCTCACCCCCCTCGAGCCCCCACCTCCATTTCCTCCTTGCTCCCGCCTCTGTTGTGGTAGGAGGGGAGGAGCGCACCTCGAGAACCCTATCGCACTTGGATTTTTGCGGCTGGCTCCGTGATCGCCCGAACCCAGCTCTCCACCTTCTCCCGGTCGCACCCCACCCCACCCCCGCGCGTAAATACGGATCAGACACGCAAGCGCGAAAGAAGGCAGGCGTGGGGGCGCCCTCTGGCCCTCCCCGAGGCCCAGTAGGGCCTCCTGGGCAGGCAGCCACCTCGCCCCCCTATTTGAGTGCCTCCTCAGCCCAGCAGCCCCATCTGCACTAAGGGGAGCGGCGGCGGGGAAGGGGTGCATGGCACGAGGTGCCTCGGGTCCTTGGCTGGGGGTTGCGCGGGGGGGGGGGGCAAACCTCCCACTGGAACAGGGCCAATTGGGAAACTTAAAAAGAATACATATTCCCCCCCTCCCCCCGAATGTCCGGTGCCTTCGCCCCTTGTCCGTCCCTCTTCCCCTAGGAAACGCCATCTTTACAGTAAGGCTTTGGAGCCACTGGGCCGGAACATCTTACGGCCTGCTCAGACTTCTTAAGACCGCAGCCCAAGGCCTGACACTTTCCACTGTGACCTAAAAAGCAAGCCTCTCTGCCAGAAATAAACACCACAACTTGGGCTCTGGGCTGATTCCCCTGACCCCACCTCCACCTGCGGCTTACCTGGCAAAGATGCAGCAAAAACAAAAAACAAAGAGACAGACTGTTGGCACCCACTCCTAGCCAGCAGGCCCCTGGGGGCAGCCTCAGTTCCTCTTTGGGCTCAGGTCTCCCCATCTTTAAAATGCAGGGGCTGCTTGGTCTGTTTCCAATGAAATGGCCTGAGAATTAGAGTCACTCATTGGGTCCAGAGGTCCTCTGTGTACCTCATTAGGGCTGACATCAGACAAAGCTGAAATCCCTGCCAGGGACTGACCCCTTAACCCTGGTGACGGTGACCCCTGATCCATAACCATGGCCCTCGACGGTCCCTGCCACATCCTGACTCATTTCCTCCTTCCATATGGCTGCCTATGAGGTTCAAGGCTAGCAGGTGTGGGCCTCCCTTCCCTGGAGGGCAGGAACAGGCTATCCTTTCCTCCCAGGTTTCTGAGTGATCACAGCGGCATATGAGGCTCTACACAGCCCCCCACCTCTCTGAGCTCCTATCCCACCCTCTCCCCGCAGTCCAGCCACACTGTCCCCCGGCGGTTCCTTGAATACACCAGGCCCTCTCACCCCAGGGCCTTTGCACTCGCTGGTCCCTCTGGAATGCTCTTCCCAATCTTCTAAGACACCATATAATTTATTTATTTATGCATTTTTGTCTCTTGGCTCACCCATGCCTCCTCAGCGCCTGGAATGATTATTCAAAAAGTAGTTGTTGAATGAATGAATGAGGCTGACTCAAGCCCTCCTTCTGGGAGCCTGGCCCCGCCTTGGGCTTTCTCCTCTGAACCAGCTGCCCCCTGGTAGAGAGAGGGCCTCAGAGCCCGGACAGGTCACTGGGATTCTACTGCAGGGGCTCGAGGGATAGGATGGTCATGGGGCAGCTTGTTTCAAAGGAGAGCAGGACTACCCTTTGCCTGTCTGGGGGCCTCTCTATGGTTCCTCAGCCCCTCCCACCAAGGGCTTCCTGCAGCTCCTGGTGGGCGGGGGTGGGGGGAGTCCCAGGGCAGTGTGGCCAAGGTGGGTCCAGGTTCAGGAGGGCCTCCATTCTCCTCTGCCAAAGGAGGGTGGAGACCCCTGAGCTGGCCAGAGCCCTTGCACAAGTCATCCCAGCTGGGCCACAGGACAGGACCACGAGTGGGATCTTCCCAGCTCGGCAGGGAGAAACCAGGCTTGGAGCTGTCTGGAAACTTGCCAAGGACACCCGGTAACGTGGCCTGATCCCCACTGGCCTTTCGAGTTTTCCAGAGAGGTCTTGCTCACCTCACGTAGCACAGCACCTGGCACCCCAGTGGACACTCGCTGCATCGTTACCGAATGAATGAAGCGGCAGAGTCGGGATTCACACTTGAGTCTGGGTGGCCCCCAGACCCCTGCTTGTTCCACCAGACCCTCCTGGCAGGATTCCAGGGGATCTGGGGGGCAATCCCCGGCACCCAGCAGACACTCCATAAATGTTGACGGAGAGACCGACAGAGAAGGCAGCCCCATTGGCAGGTTTCCTGCTCCAGACTGGGGTCGGAATCCCACATCCCACTGCGTGAGACTCAGCTGGGGAGAGGGGGGGCCCCATCTTGGTGGGCTGACATGAGAGCTCAGTGGGGCAGGATGAGGGGCTCACAGGTCTTCCAAGGGCCCTATGCTCCCTGGTGAGGTGCAGTGGGCCCTTTTGTTTGCCTGCACCACCTAAAGAGCAAAATGCGTGTCCCAGTGCCGCTGCAGGCTTCAATGAGTAAACACGACTGCAGGAGGAGTGCAGATGAGGCCTACCAGATGTCCAGCAGCCAGGGACAAAGCCCAGTGACTGGCCAGCCAGGTCAGGGGTTAGCCAGGGGCTACCCAGGTGGGCACAGGGGCAGGAAAAGAGGGGCATGGACACCACCCACCCAACCAGGCAGGTGCTACCGAGACCCAGAAGTCATGTTCAAGCTCGGCCCCTGGCCTGATGGCCCCCAGGCCATCCTGGCCCTGGGGTGGCTCCATGGAGGAGACAGAGTGCCCGGCAGCTGGCCTGAGGTCAGAGGTGTGCAGGCTTTAACATCCACTGCACAGGTGTCATTGTATGCGATCGGTCTATCTGTCTGCCAGGTTGGCCACCCTCTCCATTTCAGATACCCGGTCCACTGAGGCCCAGAGACCCGACTTGCCCAAAGTCATGCCACTCGAGGGCAGTAGAAGTAATTCATCTTGTCATTTGACAAATATTTACCGAGCACCAATGGCATGCTGTGTTGGGGAGTTAGGGCAGGGTACAAGGCAGAGCTTCTATGCGTGTTGGGGAGACAGACAAGAGACAGGAGGAAGAAGTAAAGGATGCAGTATGTTAAACAGTGAGGTGTGCTATGAGAAAATAAAGCCAGGGAAGGGAGCTAGAAGCACCTGGGAGAGGGCTATAATTTTAAATCGGTGATCAGGGAAGTCAGACTGGAGAAGGTGACATTTGAGGAAAGATTTAAAAGTCCAAGGTAGTGAGCCGTGTCTGATTTCTGGGGGGAGGGGAGAATGCTGTCCGGGAAGATGGAGCTGCAAGTGCAAAGGCCCTGAGGCAGGATCATGCCTGGAATTTTTGAAAGTGGTGAGGAGACTGGTGTGGCTGGAGTGAGAGGTGACGAGGGGCCATGCCCCAGAGGGACTGGTACACCACTGCCTGAACTTGGCAATGAGCTAGTTGAGGAGTCTTTGCAAAGACAGGGACATGGGCTCTTAGGTTTTCACAGTAACCTTCCCTGGCTGCTATGATAAGAACAGACTGTGGGAGCCAGGGTGGAAGCAGGCAGGTAGGCCAGGAGGGTGACAGTGGGTCCCAGAGCAGGGAGGGGCTGTGAAGGAGACGGCTTCTGGATTTATTCTGGAAGGAGGCTAGAAAGATTAGCTGAGGAGTGAGAGAGAAAGAGAAAGTCAAGGTCAACGCCAAGTATTCTGGCCTGAGCAAATGGAAGGATGAGCTGTCATGCCCTGCCATTCATGCCTGGACAAGCAGGTCTGGGCAGGAGGGACAGGCTGGCAAGGGGTGTGTGGGATAAACACACGAGGAAGGAAATGCTGTCCCCTCCAGCCTTCACGATGCCTCCTTTAACATCTTAATGAGGGACTGTCACGTTATGCCAATCTGCTACCTTAAAACTGCTGGCCCCATTTTTAGGTCAGCATTGGGCAAGCCACCTCCATCATTTTCCCACTCTGAGCCTCGATTTCCCCCTTTATAGGAGGATGTCAGTCCAGCCAGCGGCCAATCCTCTCGCCCCCAAGGACCGTTTCGTGTCCCAGACCATGTCTGTGCAACACATGTTGCATTCGACACGCGTTCACTGAGCCCGCCGCAGGCTGGGTGGCGTTCGAGGTAAACTGGGAAGGCAGTGTGAACAAAATCCCTGCTCTCCCCCTCATGGAGGCCACGTGGTCATTAAACAATTACACCCGCCATCCCTCTTCTCCCCCATCAACACTCTCGGATGCCCCAGTGCTTCCTGGGAGAGCTTGGGCTACTGTGTGAAACTGAAACCAAAATGCCTGAGAAAAGGGTTTCTTAGAGAGCAAAGAGCTTGTCTCCTCCCCCTGTCCCCCTGCCCCCAAATCCTAGGGGCTGGAGATCGAGGTTGAAGGAAGATTCCGAGGTTACCCCATTAGGTCTGGCCAAGGCTTTGAGTTGTGACGGCTGCTTGGGGCAGCCTCTCCCACCTCTGGACCAAGAAGTGAACAACCTTTGATCTCTTCTGTCTCGTGGCTTTCTCTGCCCTGTCTGTCCATCCTTTTTTACTAGACTGTGGGAGGCCACCAGGGACGTGAACGCAGCTTCGACAGGGCAGAGTCTGAGGCTAGCCCCACCCCCCTCAGCCCACCTGCTGTGGAGCCTCCGTCAACAGGGCAGGCTGCAGGTTCCAGGAGGAGCCTCACCTGTGTTTCACCTCCATCTCAGGTGATTCAGGCCAGGGCAGCACCTACACCCCCCCCCCACCTCTGACCTTCACCTTCCTTTCTCAGCACCAGCATTGCAGTGATCTAGATGATAAACTTGTGCCTGGGAGCTTGGAGGAGGCTAGGCCCTGGGATCCGGAGGACAGTGGCCACAGGCTAGGCCTGGGGGTGGGGAAGGAGGAGGGAGGGAGGCTGAGGGGGGTGTGGAAAAGAGAGGAAGGTTGGGTGGCTGGAAAGGAAGACAGACAAGGGGTAGTGGGGTGGGAGGACAGAAGGAGCATAAGAAGTAGGGGATGGAGGTGAGAAGAAAGAAAGACAGCGGCAGGGAGAGAAAGGAAAGGGAGAAGAGGGGAGAAGGGGTGACCGAGAAGCAGGGGTGGGAGTGGGAGAGACACAGAGAGAGGCAAAGAGAGAGGTGGGCAGGCTCTTCTCCAAGCCCTCTCCTGGGGAGGCCCCTGGCCCCTGCTGTGGCTCGATCCCCACGTGGGCCCCGGTTCCTTCTCTGCTCCTCAGAGCAGGGGTGGGGGGCATGGCCTGGGTCCGAGGAGGCAGTGGCCAAGGCCTCAACTCCCAGCCCTTCAGCCCTGCCAAGGAGAAGCTCTGTGCCATCAGGCCTATGGCCTCCTTCATGTCTGTTGTGACCCCCTAGCAGCTGCAGCCCCGGGACCCCCTGGATCAAAGAGTCACCAAGGGGCCCTAACCGGTCCTCTGTGCTGGCCACAGCCTGACCCTCGCCCCCTGGCACTAAATGGACTCCTGACCCCAAGCCACAGTGCCGAGCCCCAGGGGACATCTGGTCCCTGCAAAGATTGACCTCTGACCCCAGCCACAGCGTGGGCCTGAACTCGATGCGGACTGAGGCCCACGGAGGTGATCTTCCCATGAATACGGTCGCCAGGCCACAGGGGGCCATGTGGAAAGGAAGAAAGGAGGGAGGGAAGGGGCCCAGCTCGGAGCCATGGTCCCACGCTTTCCTAAAGCAGAACCCAGCGGAACCTGCCAAGGAGGCCTGCTGGGCTGGGGTCAGGATGGTGGGTGGCGGATCTGGCCCCTTGTCCTGCCCCGGGCCACTGCACACACACCAGGCACTGGCAAACACACACCAGAACCCAACCCGCATGGACACACACGCAGAGTCAGACAGACACGCCCCCCAGAGGCACCTGCCCGCAACACGGTCAGACCCCACTGAGGCAGCCCCAGAGACCCTGCCACGCCGTGCGCAGAGACCCAAATGAGCGCCGCAAAACCACACAGGCACACAGACTAGACACACAACCGCGCAGGCAGACACAGGCACGCGAGCTGTCGCCCCAGCACCTGGGAGCGGGAACGAGGACAATCGCGGGTGCCGAGGAAAGCATGCAGGATGGAGGTGCCCACGCCCACACCCTGGGTGTGCATGTGTGAACCGTGGCGGGGGGCGGGGGGGGCGGGGAATCACTCCGTCCTCTGGCCTCACAGACCCCCCAGATGCTCTCCTGCTGCCGGGAAGGGCAGGCGGGGTTTTAGAGACCCGGCGAGAGTTGGGGAGGGCGTGTTATAGCACAGTCACTCCCTTCCCTAAACCTGGGGCAGGCACCCACACCCCCAAGTTCACAGAGGGGCACACGAGGCCTGCAGAGGATGGGGATTTGCTGGGTCTTACTGCAGCTATACACACACACGTCCCCGGGTGGAACAACAAACCCCGCAAATACACACACACACACTCATGCAGGTGTACAGACACACGGCATGGGCTTACAGGTACATGGGGAGGTGTAGACATGGAGATGTGGAAATGTGCATGTGTAAATGTTACACATCTGTACACAGAAGGGCATCCTGAGACTTCACACCCACACACTTGCACACACACACCCATATGCACATACACCCACATCACTCCGACACGTGCATGCATGCACTTGCTCACCTGTACACCCCCATACATGCACACACACATCTATCACACTCACATGCATGAATGCACATATACCCACATGCACACGTACACACACATGCATATACCTCTAGGTGTCAGCCACCTGCCTTTACGCATCTTCTGCTCCCTGCCCCTGGCAACCGGGGATGGGGGCATCCCAGGCATGTGACCCCAGGGCTCACAGGGCATCTCTGGACGGCCTCCAGCCCTGCCCAGTTCAGCACTGAGCTCTGTGAGCCTCTGCCTTCCCTGGAGCTGGTGGTGCCAGGATGGCTGCCCCAGGCCTTCTCCTGGCCCTCCCTCCCCTGAGGCCCTCCTGACTCCGTGCTGCTTGGACCTGGGCTGCTGTGGCACCCTTCAGTTGCTGGCATGACTCTATCAGCTTCCTCCCTGCTAGGTCTCTCAGCTTCCAGTGCCTTCCATGCCCAGGACAGAGGGGAACAGAGCAGTTGGATGACCAGGGGGCAGACGTGGCACCCAGGACCTGGGGCGGGGGAGGGAGGGGGGCGAAGGCACCATCTCTCAGCGCAGGGGTGAGGGTCAGACCAGAAGATGCTGGTGAGAAAGTGGGGCCTGCCCACAGTGAGCCCGTAAGGCTATGGGCTCAGTCTCCCACTGGCTCAGTCCTGGGGAAGCTCTGAGGTAGGGGACACATAACCTCCACCTCCAGAAGGACGGAGAAGAAATCGCTGACCAAACTGCCCTTTGGAGACCTGGGGTGGAGGGATGCTCACCGTGCCCTATTTCAATGTTTTACCCCATGAATGTATTAGGAGGAGGAAGAGCAGGAGCGGGCAGCTCAGAGGCTGTGTGTGTGGAAGTCGGGCTTTGAGCCCAGGTCTGGTGCCTGGGGATTGAGCCTAAGCCATGACCCTGCCTATGAGTGCTCGTGTTGCTGATCTTACTTGCCTTCTATGCCCAGGGCCCAGCCTGGGCATGTGGATAGAGAAGAGGAGGCTGGGACGGGAGGGGTTCACACCCTGGGCCCTCCTCTTGCAATACCCCTTCTAGATGATGCTCCAGGTACCTGGGACCCCAGGATGTCTCCCTGAAGGGTACTCTGCTTCACACGCATCCAAAAGTGGGGCCCTGGTCTGCAGACCACCAAGTCTTCACAATCTTCTGGTCTTCTACCTTATTTCACAACCAGGGAGATTGAGTCATGAGAGGGCAAAGGGCCTTCCCATGGTCATGCAGCCTTGAGAGCTCACCTATGAACAAAATGCTTCCACAGGTCCCTGCCCAGGGGCAGGGCTGGGGTCAGCATGCAAATTTTCCAGAAGAAGAGACAGAGGTTCAGGGAGGCCCAGTGGCCGGTCACTACAGGGACTGGAACCCCTGCCTGGCCTCTTCAGTAAAGTTATTTGGTAATCAAGTAATGGCCCCATTCTCCCCACATACCCTAAACCAGAAGAGGCAATGACCCTGCCTGTCCCCAGTGCTGTTCCTAGCTGTGTGTCCCCAGGTAGCTCCAACACCCTCTCTGGGCCTCTGTTTCCACATCCAAGAAAAGAGATAATGCTCCTGCTTGCCTCACAGAGGGCAACATGGGAGGGAATGAAAAATCGCCTTCTGAACTGTGAAGTCGTGAGGTGGAAGGCAACGTTATTCTCTCCCTAAATTTAACAAAGTAAATTTCTTCTTCAGAGAAAAGAAGAATCCTCTCCAACTCAGCACCTGAGTTGAGGCAGCCCCAAAAGCAGACGGGAGAATCCTCACCTGACAAAATGACACGGCCAAGAGCCAAGCCAACCATTTAGCATATCCTTCCAGTCTTTTTTTTCTATGCATTTTTGTGTTGGAGGGAGGTGATGTGTTGGTTGATTTTCTTTTACATTCCACACCTCTCCCAAAACGTGTGCCAAGAGACTCATGCCCACTCCTTTGTAATGTTTCTGAGCCTCAGTTGTTGTTTTTTTTCAACCTTGAAAATGGGAAGAATAACAGGACATGACTGTGTTGAGAGTCAGAGAAATTCAGACTCATAATAAGCCCTCCCACATCCTAAACCCTCGATAAATGTTAGCTCTGATGGTGTTGATTCCCTCCTGGTCTCTGGAGAGATTTGCATTTTCTGTCTCTGGGATTTGGTATCGAATTCCAATTTCATGGTGACAGCCTGAAAGTTGAATCTGTCGGTCCGACTCGGCTGTGCTGTGGGGGGAGGGCCTGAGGTCCACCCAGTTTTTTCCCTTGTTCTCAGCTCCCAATTCCAGCAGAGGTAGAGAGACAGGAGGAGCTGCAGACCCAGAAACTGGGGCTCAGAGAGGCTGCTGAGGCAGGGCAGATACAACAGGAAGACGGATTTCACCTCCATATAAGGAAGAGCTTGCCAGCAGGCAAAGCTGCCCAGACACGGAATGAGCCGGCCACCTTGGGAGGTGGTGAGCAGCCCGTCGCTGAGGGCGTGTAAGCAGGAACTGGATGGGGGAGGCGGCAGGCAGGCAACTCAGGCATTAGATAGGGGAGGATGAGGTCACCTTTTAAAGGGCCCGCTGGTATATCTCTGATCCTATGACTTGGCCGAGGCCACGTGATGCATGATAGAATTCTGGAAGGTCAGAGCTGGCAGCAGATCTCCAAGGGCTCCAAGGAGGGACCGAGCCCCTCAAAATTAATCCCCTGCTCTTTCTAGGTTAGTGTTTAGAGAGAAATACCTGTCTTTAACTCAACTTTTTAGAAAGTACACAAACTAGAGAAAGGAAAAAAAAAACCCAGAGTCCCCCTTACCCTATATAAATTTACTGTTACTATTTCCTTCCAGTTTATTCTATGTACATCATTTTTTATTAGAAATCCTGGTGTGTTTTTAAAAGAAGGTTTTTTGAGATATAATTCACATACTCTAAGATTCACCCTCCTAAACGGGTACAATTTAGTGGTTTTTCAGTGATGTCACAAAGTGGTGCAACCAACACCATTAATCTAATTCCAGAACATTTTCGTCATCCCCCCCAAAGAAAACCCATACCCATTAGCAGTCACACACCCCCACCCCCCGTTTCCCCTCTTGGCAACTACTAATCTATTTTCTGTTTCTATGATTTTTGCCTCTTCTGGACATTTCATATAAATGGAATCATGCAATGTGTGGCCTTTTGTGTCAGGCACTTGCATGTTTTTTTTGTTTGTTTTTTGCTAGCATGCTTTTCATGTACAATTTTCAAATCCTCTTGTCACATAGCATCATACACAGTCACTCCCCTTCCCTGTGCTACAAAGCCCTAATAATAAATGTCTCTTCTTTTTTTTCTTTTTTTTAAGGAGGTACTGGGGTTTGAACCTGGGACCTCGTATGTGCAAAGCAGGCGCTCAACCACTGAGCTACACACACTCCCCAATAAATGTCATTTTAATGCTGGCACAGCATGGAGAGGTTTGGGCACAGTCTACACAACCATCTTGAGGCCACCGGCACCCTGCTGCCTGTTGTAGTAGCCTCTGCCCTGGCCTCCTGCTCCTGCCCTGGCCCTAGCCAGCCCTTACAGCAGTCAGGGAAGCCTATGAAAACTGAAGTCAGATCTTGTCCCTTCCTTACTTAGAACTATCCATGGCTCCCACCTCACTCAGCATTAACATCAAACCTACTCCTTGCCCTACAAGGCGCTGTGCCAGCTGACCTCTGCGACCTTGACCTCCCCTCCTCCCACCCCCCCCCACCTCGCTCGTACATTAGCATTTTATTCAGG
>JAQZBX010073776.1:0-14863 GCA_029593785.1 Cabassous unicinctus | reverse complement strand
CCCCCCAGCCATCACCCCTCCTCCTGGCTGTGGGCAATCCCCGCTGACAAGCTAGTTTGCTCCTCAGACACTGTATTATGCTGTTACTCTCAACGTGGTGGGCACACATGGATCTTGTTTTGTGTGTACAAGTGTTTCTCCCCAACCAGACTTTAAACTTTGTATTTTATGAGGCTCATGTTTTTCTAGAGCACCCCTAGGCTGACAGTTCTGGGTGCATAATATTTATTGATTTCCCATCTATCTCTGCAAGGTCTCTCTTTAATTTGCCCTTCACACAGCTTCCAGAATAATCTTCCAAAAAGCCATATGCCATCTCTGCATAAAACCATTCCAGGGTTTCCCTCAGCACATGAGGTCCAGTTTAACCTTCTTAGTGGGACATACAAGGCTGTTTGTGATCTGGCCTCTGCTGACTTCCCCAAGCTAGGCAGTGGGGCAAAGGCCAGGGCTTCAGTTAACAAGGATTTGGGTTTGAAACCCAGCCCTGCCTCTGATGAGCTGTGTTTCTGTCAGCAAGTTCCTTCCTTCATCACCCTGAACCTCAGCTTCCTCATCTGCAAAATGGGAACAGTACCACTTCCTTTTAAGGTTTTTTGTAAGGCTGTGACTAATAAATATGAAATGATTGGCATATATGGTAGGTACACTTCTTTTTACATGTAATTATGCATTGCATTTCCTGACACTCTCAAATGTGCACGCCTCTCCCAGCAATCGGGAGCTTCCTCAAACACTCTATGCTACCTTGTGACTCTCTAGCTTTGAACAGATGCTTTCCAAGCTCGTCAGCTTAGAAACCTCTCACTCATCCTTCGAAACTCAGCTGAAGGATGTGGCCTTCTGTGCTACCTCCCTGACCCACCCAAGCCCACCTGCTCCCTCTCCAGGTTCCACTGCCAGCTTTGGAATAAAGGTCTATTTGCCATGCACTTGTGCAGTTAGTGGTTTATATGCCCATCTCGCATGCCAAAGAGAGGGCTCCTTCAGGGTGAGGGACCAGAGCCCGTGACTTGCACCTAGTAGGGCTCCCTCCTCAGTTTGCCCTCTGGTGTATGGGCATGTCTGCAAGCTCATAGATGATCTGATAGGTTGTAAATTCCTAGAGGCTGTTCTATATCCTTGCTACTCGCTGTCCAGCAGCACCGACGTCACTTGGGTGCTTTTTAGGAAGGATCTCAAACCTCACCCTAGACCTTCTGCATCAGAATATGCATTTTAACAAGAACTCTGAGTGACGTGCATGCAGGTTAAAGTTTGAAAAGTGCTGTCCTAATCACCTCCGCACCCACCAGGAGCACACAGTAGGTGCTTGATAAATGAATGAGAGCATGGGTGATTCTGCACATATCAGCAAGGAAGAGAAAGGTACTCTATGTTTTGATTCCAGCACAATGCTGG
This sequence comes from Cabassous unicinctus, assembly GCA_029593785.1. Taxonomy (NCBI): domain Eukaryota; kingdom Metazoa; phylum Chordata; class Mammalia; order Cingulata; family Chlamyphoridae; genus Cabassous; species Cabassous unicinctus. Next base: position 13,462 of record JAQZBX010073776.1, on the reverse strand, counting down.
TGACAGGACGAGTCCTGTGTTTCAGTCTATGTCACACTGTGGGGATGATTTACAAGGTCTGCACACAGGAGGTCCTGAGAAGTAACACTAATTTTTACCACCGAAAAATGAAGGTAAAAACAAGGAAAAAAAAATCAACTCTTCCCACCCAGAAACTTGCACAAAAGCAAAAGAACTTAAGTAGTGTTGGATTACAGAACAAAAACAAATCAAGCAACTAATACCTGATCTACCAGCTAAGTTGGTAACAAGAAATCATCAAGAGTAACCTGTCCACTGAGAGCAAGAGGATTCTAATTTACCACCTGAACCAGAGCAAGAAATGGGCATGGCCTGGACTAATCCACAGTCAATATCCTGGTGAGCAATGCATTGTGACCTAAGGGAGGACAGACATCCATTTAGTTGGACATGACAGTCAGGCTATTTTAATTCAAAATCCCTCTTCTCCAATATCCCTGTATGCTGTGAGCAATGTCTTAGTTGTTCTGAGTTATAGATTCAGTCTTCTCTCCCTGCCTCCAAAATTAACACTAGAGACTGAATAAAGGCATGAGAAAAACAATCACCTTCGCACCAAACATCCTCCCTTAAACCTGGGGAAAAAGGAGTTGGCATGACGTTTGAGTCAAAGATTACAGCTTCCGGGAAGCAGCCTCTTTCTGGTGGCCTGGGGAGAGAGCCGGAGGTCTCAGAGAGTCCATACCTTACCAGCACCCTGGGAAAGGGAGCTTTCAAAACAGGTGTAAAAATAAAAGTTAGAAACTAGCTTGTGCTTCAATAGTATCCAAATTCTGGAGGAATGCCTACCTACAAACGAGCAGGACAGAGACACTTTAGAGACAGAGTCCCACCTCTCTTCTTCTTCTTTTCTTAAGATATTTGGCAAACAAATGAGCAAACAAAAAGCCCCAAATGACTAAAAGATAAAGGCCTTTGGAGTACTTGCTTTGCTCTCCTGTTCTCAAAAGAGCTCAAACATCACAATAGTTGGCAAGCTTTTCAGCCGGATACTTTTTTGTGTCACTTAGTAGATGGGAGAGATCTTGTGAGCTTTCCTAAGCAACTTCCAGGGATCTGCCGCCTCCCTCCTAAGTGCCTCGTCCGCAGCTTACCAGAGCCCAGCTTGTAAAAGCACTTGTTTCCCCTTTTTCCCAATTGCAGCAAGATGCCTCTTGAGGCACAGCCTAGCTGTTCAATTATCCAAACACTGGAAGTCCACAGAAGAACCTTGTGCTGCAATGGGTCTCTCAATATGAGTGAAACAGCGTGCCCCAATGCCATGCCCAGAGTCTGAAAATAAATCTCCCCACAACATCACCTAATGCAACCGCCTGCAGGATGTGTCCTTACCAGTTCTGAAATAACTTGCAGAACATGCAAGCCAAACCAGTGTTAGCACGGAGGGAACAATCAACTCCAGATTAAGTCCTTTTACATGGCTACTGATAGCAACAATAACAGATTATATATGTATTTTTTGTTTTTGATACAGATGTTCAGATTCCAGTTTTCAGAAGGCTTTTTAATGAATCCAACTGTTTCAATGTAACAAACGCCTTTTAGCTCCTGCTCTACAAATATTCTAGTTATACTTAGCTACATGCATTTGTGTCTATGACCACTCGGAGAGAAAGTGGGAAAAACCTAACCAAACTAAAACCTAATTATGAAGTCTATAAAATTTACATCTACCCCATATGAAACAGATGGCGTTTAGGAGGCATAAAGCAAGGCAGGGCTATGGGCCGTCCAATTCGAGGTTTGATTTGGAAGCAGCTATTTCCCAGGAAACACAGGCAAATCACAGTGTCTCTATACTTTTTTTTTTTCTGCTCCCCAAAGACTCACCTGTACTTAGAAAGAGGGCAGCGGCTTGAGAATTCATTTTCCTAAGGAAGTCATAAAATCCCATAGACAGGCTGAGTTCAGCTTCCACCCTTTGCCATCAAGAGACAATGCAACCTCACATCTCAGAACGCACCTAAGTAGGCCAGTGCATGTTCAACTCTGTGCATCCTGCAGAGAAAAAATACCTCTCACTTGCTTGTGCATCTCTCTTTATTGCAGTTGACATGGGCTTGCCCAGGGGACTGGCTTGTTGTTCCATAAAGATCCTTAAATAGGCACCACTGATGAAACATTTAATCTGGTGGCTGCTATTGCCAGGGACAGTGATAGAAAAATCTATTCTCCAATTAAATAATTGCACGTGAAACGATGGCTGTTCATTATGTCCTTTAAATGAGTTGAGCTTTTCTGGAACATGGCCATTAAGTGTCATATTTTATTTTAATAATATGTATGTCGTACTTTCGAGATCATGGATTATTTTAAACATTTCTTGAGGGAAACCAGCTCTTTCCCCCACATGATAAATGGAGTGTGATTTGAACAGGGGATGCTTGTTTATGATCCACCGTACAGCAATTATTCACGTAAGTACATATTGACTGATTCTTCTCCACTTACAGTTAAAAAGTTGAGGCTTTACTTGGGGGAGGGGGTCATTGTTATCTCCTTAGCACTATGGATATAGTCTTTGTGTCTAATCTGAACTGTTTATATGCGGAAGTGAAGGGGAATCCATTGTTTCTATATTAAGGGGCTGTAACCCAAAAGTCTAATAAAAAATATTATACCCTAAGGCACCAGCAGCCACAGTACATAACATCCTCGGACAACAGGAAGGTGTTCAATGGAAAATGTCCAGGGGGATATTTTGTTCTGAAGCTCCACCTCGTAAGTACAGGGGATCGTGGCTAAAATGACAGAGGATTTTTTTTTCAAGGTAGGAAGTCCCATATTGAACACAGATAATGAAACAGTTCTTAAGATGAAACATTAGCGCAAAACAAGTTAAATGTGGGCTTCGAAATGCAAACCTCTTAGAACAAAAAGCAAATTATCAGAAGTTTGGAGAGGCTTTAAAACATCCTATTTTAGAATCTTTCCTCAAATACCTATTTTTATCCAAAGAACTAAAAACCACTTGTATGCATGTCTCCCATCTCTATGCGGTTTATCTGGAGAGAAGTTCTTTTGGATAATATGCAAAGGTGCCAAGAGGTAAGCTAGAGAGCCTCAGAGCTTCTCTCTCACCCCTTTCAATGGAATGGATTTTTAATTCTTCAAAGTTGTCTGATGTCTGTGTTATTTTGTGTTTTCATTCAGATTAACTATGGATTTTAATTACTGCTTTCTGTCATTTGGTTAATGAATATTTTTCTGATAAGTCACATCAGTAGAACTGGATTGAAGTTACTTTTCACGTCAGGTCAATGTAAAGGGATTGTTCTCCAAGCCCATTGATTCTTCTGTCATTACGTGGGGCTCTGCCTGCTAATGTACCAGCATCTGGAAACTGTCTTTCTCCTTATTTCAAAGGAGTCTGAATTAACTAGGAATATAATCTATGAAAAGCATTATTTCCATTCTGACTTCAGCATCATTCATATGGAAACTATCAGTTCAAACTCCTTTAAAGAGGAGGAAAAGAAATGAAAATGTTCTTGGCTTCTCTGCTAAGGAGAGGCTTCCTATTGTTGAACTTCGTTGAGATAAAAACAATACAAAACAAAACAAATAACTTTAAATTATGCCTCTATGAATAGATTTATGAAAAAGTGATCAAGAACATTCTTGCTTCAGACAGCTTTAAGTGTCAGTTCAATGGTAAAAGCTGTTTACTTGTAGAGAGAAGGAGTGAATATTAAGCAGCATTTCAATTTAGTGCTTTTCAAAATTTGGAATATTTTTACAGGATTACATCCAGTCCCCATCAGTGCTTATAACTTTCTTTTATTTTCTTTGTTACTTCCTTTATTTATCTCTGCTGGATCAACATTCTCAATCACTAAAATACTTTGTATAAATAATCCATTTAAAATTTACTGTATCTAGGGATATATCACTCTAATTTGGGCATTATAATTCATTGTCAAAATATACACTTTTTTTCCCTGAGTTGGTTATTGAAATTTCATGAAATATGTTTAGTGACAAGGTAATTTTTATGATGAAAAACCAAAATAAACCAAACAAATTAGAGACTCCGATGTCTTCACGAAGATAATTTAAAAAACGGGCTCCTTCTACTCATTCCAGACCTTGAGAAAAGTCTCTAATTACTTTCAGAAACTTAGTATCAGTCTCTGCACCCTAAAGAAAGGTGCACTTTAGAAAGTTTCACAGATTCTTTCGGAATTATTAAGACCTAAGTGGGGCAGGGTGGGGAGAGAATGTGGCATCCAATTGAGCAAACACTAGAATGACAGTTACCAAAAGCTACATTGTGATACAGCTGCCAAAAAGCCTGTATTTTCCTTCTTTTTTCATTATTAGCAAAAAGAGACTTGTGCCATTTAAAAAGAGCTTTCAATTGCTCCCCCGTCAGCAACTTTACAACTTGTCAGGGACTCTGGAAGAGTGGCTTTTCAATACTAATAACTTGAAGTACTAATGTCAAATTTTGCTTTTGGAACAGCAAATATATCTGGTTCACCAAATAGCTCAGCTCTTCTTTATAAATGCCCCACGATGAATACATTAACTGTAACATCTATTCTTTTGATAAGCCATCTTGAGGTGGTCTGACTTTTGTTTTCTTTACGTTCACAAACACACTCCTGCCCATGATTAATGGCCTCCCATTGGGTATATGGAAGATTTCCCAGCCGCGTTCCCTTGAGAATGCTCCACTACATGGATTTCTAGGCAAAGCTAGATTAAAATAGGAGGAGCACGAGCTATAGTCCCCCTACCCCAGAGCCATCAATTACGTACAGTTATAAATCAAAGTTTTCAGCCTGAACAAAGACCAATGTGGCAAGCAAACAAGGGCGTTCATGGCAGACTGTTTCAAGGCCGAATAAAACTCTTGACGGAAGACAATGGAGTTGGCAAAGCCACTGTCAATATCACTCTAAAGTTTAGCTGATTTATGAAGAATTAGATATGGTGTATCAAGTCACTGGAGGATTCATCGAGAAACAGCAAGTGTGAATGAGCTAATAGGAAACCAAATGAAGCTCTTCCTTGAACTTCGCAATAATGTTCAGCCAAATAATGTTTCTCTCCATTGACTCTGACCTCCTGCCTTCGATAGGGGTCTCTGGTTTAATCTCTAATTCCCCCTTCTATATCTCCTTTCCTCCCCGCCCCCCTCCGCCGCCCTGCACTCTTATTTTTTTTCTTTCCTTCCTAACAAACTTACTGCCCTTTATAACCTTGCTATAAACTATGGCTTAAGGTTCAGACCTTCCTATCTACTTTGATCCTACACTTGGAAGAAGTTAACTTCACTTGTTTCAAACACTGTTTACATGCCCCACATAAAAATCTATTTTAAAGGGAGAAACAGGAAAATGTTGACTTTTGCAAAAACAAATGGGAAATACCATCAGGAGGCAAAGCAAGTGGCAGAGGGCATGAAATTAAATAAATAATGGTATGGTTTTCTAGTGATTTTTTTAATCCTTGAGATCTAACATTTGTAAAGAGTTTTCTCTTTTAGAGGCAAAAACTGATCATACCTATAAAATGTGTACATATTTGGTGAAAGAATAAATAATGCAAATAATAACAATTGCTATTACTATTACGGTGACCATTTATTGAGTATTTACTATGTGCCAGGTATTATTCAAAGCAATTTATGTGTATTATCTCATTTATTCTTTACAACAAACCTATTAAGAATTTACTATTATCCTCCCAATTCTATGATAGAAGAAACTATGGCATAAAGAGGCTAAGTTTCCAAAGGTTACACAAGCCAAATATGGAAGATTCTGGCTTTGAACCCATAAAGTATGGCTGCCTGAGCTCAGGATCATAACCACTACACCTAACCTCAAAATTGGAATAAAAATCAAAGTGAGATCTTCCTTAAGTCATTCCAAACTTGATTGAAAAATCTTCATAAGGTAAACACAGCTTTCCCTGAGAAAGGTGTGCTGACTTCCCCCAGTCACCTTCATACCTCTGCAAGCTGTTGTGAGCCTCAAATCAAATGACGTAGTAAACAAACAAGGAAGTACAGTCTTGTAAGATGTATTGAACACCTGAAGCTGTCTTGTCCCACTACCTTTTCTTGTCTCAATGACAGAATTGCTCTTTCTTGTGGACAGCACATTCCATGTCCTTCTAATGGGACCTGGACCAAGAGGTGGGCATATGATTCAAACCTAATTAGAATTCACCACTCGCACAGCCAGAGTGTAACGTGAGTGAATATAATGCAGGTCAGTAAGAAGTGAGAAAGTCTCCTGATTGTTCCCTTTCCTCTTCTACCAGTATTCCTGGATGTGGTGAACCCATTTTAACCTAGGGGGTGGCAGAGCCACAAGATGGAAGGAGCCTGACTCCCTAACCCATCACATGGAGGACAGATGCCTCTAGCCTAGACACTCACTGTAAGTTGTTACATAGGCAAGAAATAAACTTCCTAGGTATTTTGGTCTATGCATTACAGCAGTCTGGCCTACTCTAATTAATGCAGTAACAATGCAAATGAATTTCAGCTACACTTTAAGCTTAGATTGTTTCATTAGATTAGTCAGAATGAAGCTCATGGAAACGGAGGTGGAACAAATCTGGACAATTCTGGAAGGGCTGGGTCAGCAACAAGCAAGACAGAAGGAAAAGGATGAAGCCAAGTGTTTCCTATTTCATCATTTAGGAAGAAGTGGGTCCCTGGTCAAGACTAAGACTTTTTTATTGGTAGTGTTTACCTTTAGTTTTGTGTTCAGGAAAAAATAACGGAAGGGAAATCAACTGAGTGGGTAAAGTTACAAAGAGAATTTGGCAGGGGGAAGACAACGAGAGCCTAGGACAATGAAAACATGAGAATAAAGAAAGAAAGCAGAGAAGACAGAAATGTGAAAGAGCAGTAAAACAACAATTAAATCAATAATCCCTCCAAACGTGTCTTCACTGAAATCTAGAATATTCTTGAAAAAGGATTTATTCAGATATTCATCATCCTATGAAATGGTGGCTAAAAATAGACTCATTATTTAAAAAGAACAAAACCCTAAAGCAAGTAATCTGAGAATGATTCGTTCATGCTTTCTGGTAGGATGCCTAACCATTCTATTTTATACAGCTTTTGTTCCATTTGTTAAAGAAATTCTGCATTATTTTCATATTCTAAATAGATGATACTATTACTTGTGAAAGAATAAACCCAAATTAATAAAATGATACAGTTGTTTTTTTTTTTAAGTTCACGTGGTACATCTATAATCATTATCTCTTGGTACTCAGTTTTTAGAATGATGCATGCCTTAGCCATCTTCAAAATAACGGATCTTACGAACCTATGGCTTATCCAACTGAAAGAACAAACTCTGCTTCATAATTTTATTTTGAAAGGACAATACACACATGATTTCTTGTCATGAATTTTGTATAAAAATTTTATTGCAGTAATCAGGTATTTAGGTAATTAAAGGGATTTATGGTGGGGTGTATACAAGAGAGTAAATAAATGCTCTTTTGCAAAATGTACTCAAAATTAATTGACTTTAAAAATCATTAAAAGTTTAGATTAGAATATACATGTTAAAAAGTAGAAATAATATCCATAGATCTGGAAACAAATGTAAAAGAAAAACAGATGGAATATAAAAAAAGGAAAAAAATGCCAGAAAAATATAATTAGAGCCAGGGAAGTAATAGCAAAAATTTCCACTTGCATTTTCTGCTGAATCCCAAAAGAACACCTCACATATCTCTCTCTAAAATAATGTTTCATAGACCCCTTCCCCTAAGTGGCAATAATTTGCTAGTCATAAAAATATCTAAGAATAGTTTGCTGTATATAGAAAGATTGTGGGCAAAGAACAAAATAAATATTGATGATATGAATACATTTCCAGCATAGTCTAAACAGAAAACTAAAATCAAGGAGAGGAAAATTTTACAACTGCATTACAAATTTAATGGCAAAAAAAATGTTTTTGCACATTTTCTGATACTGTCCAGAAAGTAACTGAAAAACTGCTATCAAATTTAACCTCTGGTTGTAAACAACCACGAAGCTGGACATAACACATGAAGCAACTGTATTCAGGCACTGGACAACAGACAATTGTGATCCTTGTGGGAAGCCAAATACATGAATAAATTGAGTTTCTTCCTGGGAGAACTTTCCAAACGGTGGCACAGGGAAGTGGACCTTGAACAAAGAGCAGCAGTTTCTTTAAGCAGAGAAAAAGAAGACTGTAGTTAGGACCTGAGGTGGTTGGAATTTGAGGAATAGTTTACCAAAGAGGAGGGAGAAGCACAGAGCAGGAACCCCAGAACCTTCATCGGTATTCCCTAGGGTCTCTAGCCATACTAAGATAAACTAGCAGAATATGAGACTCTGCACGTTCCAGCAGAGAATAGCTGCAGGGGTGTTTGGAGATGGTGAAGATTCCAAAGGTCACGCAGTACTAGAAGACATTTATATTTTGAGCAAAGTGGAAAGACCCTGAGGAATACTGAGCACACTCAGCTGAAACGCCATAAGGGTCTTGCCTTAGAAGTACAGTGATGCTAATCCTAAAATAAGAGCTACTTTACATTTGCTGCAATGAAGCCCAACACCAAGCCGATCTTCCAGTTAATTAACAGCCAACCAGAACAAAACTCAGCCATCTTTAAAGAATGACAATATAATCAGACCTTCAACAACATAGCATGCACCATTTCCAGGATAAACTCAAAAATTACTAGACAATAAAAGCAGTGAAAAATAAACCCTGAGAGAAAAAAACAGAATATTGAAACATAAAGATGACAAGGACTTTAGACAGTTATTATAAACAGGTTCAATTATTTAATTAAAAGTACATGAATGGGAGCGGATGTAGCTCAAGTGGTTGAGCATCTGCTTCCCATGTTTGAGGTCCTGGGTTCAATCTCTGGAACCTTAAAACAAAAAAACAAACAAAAACAAAAATGTACATGAGTGAACAATATTGAATCACAAGAGGAAAATGTAAACTATAAAAAAGAACCAAATAAATATTCCCAAATTGAAAAGCACAATGTCTGAAATGAAAAATTAGGTGGCTTAGATCAACCGCCGATTACAAATAGCAAAAGAAAAGATCATAGAACTTGAAGAAAGGTCAATAGAAACTATCTAAAACAAATCACGGAGAAGATAAAAGACCGAAAAAAATGAACAGTACCTAAGTGACCTAAGGGACAACATAAAATGTTTTATCCTACATGTAATTGGAGTCCCAGAAAGAGAGAAGGGAGTGATTGGACTGAAGAAATATATTTAAATTAAAAATGGTTACCATTTTTCCATATTATTGTTCTAAAATACTTTCCTAGAGTCAAAATTCATGAAGCCTAATGAACCCAAGCAGGATAAACACAAAAGCACATCATATTACAAATGCTGAAAACAAAAGATAAAAATAAAATTCTTAAAAGCAGCCGGAAAAAAGACACAATGCACACAGGGAAACAATGATAAGAATAAAACGCTATGTTTATCAGAAACAATGCAAGCCAGAAGGCAATGGAACATTTTTGAAGTACCAACATTAAAAAAAAAAATTAGGGAGTGGATGTGGCTTAAGCAGTTGAGTGTCTGCTTCCCACATGGAAGGTTCCAGATTCGGTTCCCAGTGCCTCCTAAAGAAAAACAGACAGACAATGAGCAAAAATAATGAGAAGAGAAAAAAAATTCAAAAACAAAACAGTTCCTTTTGAATTCTATATCCAACAAAACTATTCTTCAAAAATCAAAGTGAAATAAAGACATTTTCATATTAAGAAAACCCTAAGGATTTGAAGCACCAGGAGACCTATAATACAATAAATGTTATAAAAAGTTCTCCAGACTGAAGCAAAAATATTATCAGAGGGAAATGTATATTTACATGAGGAAATGAAGAGCGCTAGAAAAGATGAATATATGGGTAAACATAAAAGAATTTTCTTGTTTCTTAATTTCTTAAAAGACAATTTTTAAATATAAATGAGAAACAATAACAATGTACCGAGTTTCATGGAATACCTAAAAGTAAAACATATGCTATAAGTAACACAAAGGACAGGAAGGGTAAATAGAAAGATATTGCTGTAAGGTTTTTAATATTATAGTTGCAAAGATATAATATTACTCCAAAGTAAAATATCATGAGTTAAAATATTTATTATAATCCCTACAATAAAATATAAAAAAGAGGAGAGAATAATATATTCCCTATAGAGGAAATAAAACAGAATATTAAAATAATAATCTATAATAGGAAGGAAAGGAGGAAATACAGAGCCAAAGAACAAATGAGACAAAACAGGATATAAATTATGAGATAATGAGACATAAACTGAAACATATCAATAATTAAGTTAAATGTAAATGACTAAAAAATTAAAAGAAATTATACTCAGATTAAAAAATAAGCAAGACCCACATCTATGCTCTTTAAAAATTACATTTTAAATATAAAGACATAGAGAATTTAAAAGGAAAAAAAGATGTAACAAATATGACATGGACTTCCAGTCGACCAAGATGGTGACATAAGATTCTCCAGGGTACCATTCCCCCACAGAATCTTTGAATATGTAGCAAAATATGGCAAAGCCATCTTTCTCAAAACTTTGGAAAACATTTAAAGCGTTGCAATAACTGGCAAGTAACAAGTCAAGATAAAGCAGCTTTTAAGAAGGTGGGAAAATCGTATGGTGCCCTTGCTGCCCCTTCTTCTGCTCCACAGCATGGTGTATAGTCAGCCTGTACTCCCATAGTGGGTTCTAGGCCCTACGCCAGATGGAGCACAGTAACCCCTACATTCATACTGTTGTGCCTCTATGTCAGTGCCAGACTATTGGGTGGCAGCCTAAAAGACTGAACCAGGATGCTCATCCTTGGTTCATCCTCCCAGGACTTGCTCTGAAGGCAGAAGCAGCTTGTGGACAGCTAAAGTAGTATAAGAAAAAATTAAGTCAAAGCAACCTGGGACAAAAGATTACTGGCATTGAGATCTAAAATAGAGCACTCAGGAGGGGGCAAAGTCTATTTCATATGGAGTAGAAGGGACATTCAGACTCCTGTAAATAGGATAAATACAAAAGATAAAATACCTAAGGCTACTAATGAGCATGAGAAGACTTCAGAAAAGACAAAGGGGACAAATTTTTCATCAGAAATAATGGAGGCAAGAAAGCAGTACATTGAATGGAAAAAAAATGTCAACCAAGAATCTCATATCTGGCAAGACTATCAGAAACAATGGGAAGATTAAAACATTACAAGTTAAACAAAAGCTGAGGGAGTCTGTCACCACTAGACTTGTTCTACAAGCAATGCTAAAGGGAGTCTTCAGATAGAAAGGAAAGGCCACTAGAAAGTGGATCAAAGTGGTTTAAAGAAATAAGGGCATCCAGTAAAAGTAACCATAAGGGTAATTACAAATATTATTGAATTACATTTCTTGGTATGGGCTCCAATTTTTACCTCTTACAGTTTCTAAAATGCAAATGCATAAAAGTAACGATAAATCTATGGTTTTGACATACAATGTATAAAGAAATAATTTGTAACCGGTACTACAAAAAGGTGGGGATGGATGGGTATAAGAACAGTATATCTGTATGCTCTTGAAGTTAAGTTGGTATCAAATTAAACATGATTGTTATAACCTTAGATAATCTATGGTAACCACAAAGAAAATATTTGAAAAACTATAGAGAGATAAAAGAAATGACTCAAAATGGTACACTAAAAAAAATCAAATAAATATGAAAGTAGGCATTAATGGAACTGAGGAACAACAAAGGTATAAGATGTACAAGGATGACATAGCCAAATGGCAGAAGAAAGCCCAGCATTATCAGTAGTTACATCAAATGTAAATGGATTAAACTTTCCAGTCATAAGGCAGAGATGGAAAGAACGGATAAAAAAAGCATGACTCAACAATATACTGTTTATAAGAGACTCAACTTAAATTAAAACACAAGTAGGCTGAAAACTAAAGGATGGAAAAAACATGTACATGGAAATAGTAACCAAGAGAGAACTGGGATAGCTATACTAATATCAAATGAAATAGACTTTAAGTAAAAAACTGTTATGAGGAACAAAGAAAGTCACTATATACTGATAAAAGGGCCATTCAACAAGAATATATAACAGTTACAAATATATACGCACCAAATAGTAGAGACCCCAAATATATGAAGCAACTATTGCAAATTTGAAACAAGAAATAAATGGTTCCACATTAATAGTAGGAGATATCCATATATCACTTTCAATAATGGATAGAACATTTAGATAGAAGACCAATATGGAACAGAAGACTTGAACAATACTCAAACAATTAGACCTAACAGATACATAGAAAACACCTAAGAGCAAGAGAAAACACATTCTTCTCTAGTTCACATGGGTCATTCTCTATATTACATATGTTAGTTATCAAAGTCATAATAAATGTTAAACATTGAAATCATAAAATGTATCTTCTCAGATCACAATGGAATGATGCTAAAAGTCATTAGCAGCAGGAGAACTGGAAAGCCCACAAATAATGCTGAAATTAAACAACACATTCTTATATAACCACTGGGTCAAGGAAGAAACCACAAGGGGAATTGGAAAATAACTTAAAGCAAAGGAAAAACAAAAACAAAAACACAACCTACCCAAACTTATGATGCAACAAAGGCAGTGCTGAGAGGGAAATTTATAGCTCTAAATGCTTAAATTATAAAAGAAGAAAGATTTGAGTTCAGAGACCTAATGTCACAGCTGGAGGGTCTAGAAAAAGAAAAGCAAACTAAACCAAAGCAAACAGAAGTAAGGAAATAAAGAGTAGGAAGAGATAAATGAAATAGAAAAAAAAATAGGGAGAATCATCAAAACAAAGTTGATTCTTTGAAAAGATTAAAAAAAAAACCCTGACAAACCTGTAGGTAGATTGACAAAGAGAAAAAGAGAGAAGATGCAAATAACTAAAATCAGAATCTGAAGGGGGATATTACTACCAAACCCACAGAAATAAAAAAGATACAATGAACAACTATATGCCAAAAATAAGATAACCTAGAGGAAATGGACACTTTCATATATCCACACAAACTACCTACAGACTGAAGAGGAAACAGAAAATCTCAAGAGACCAATAACAGGTAAAGAAATCTAATCAGTTATCAAAAGCCTCTCAACAAAGAAAAGCCCAGGGCCAGTGGCTTTGCTGGTGAATTTTACCTAACATTCCAATAAGAATAAACACCAATCCTGCTAAACTCTTCAAATACTGTTAACCACAGTCCATCTTCCTACATTGTATTCCATGTGTTTAAAAGACCAATGTTTTGTGCAGTCCATTCAAACTGTACACTCAATTGTTGTTTCATGACAGAGTTCTGCTGTCATCTCAGGCAATTTTAGATGTTTCATTACTCCAAAAGTGAAAATTCCATACCCTTCTATATCACC
>JAQZBX010073775.1:0-14855 GCA_029593785.1 Cabassous unicinctus | reverse complement strand
AAAAAAAAAAAAAGAAACATCAAACTATCTTCAGGTAAGTGGGAACGATAAAACCATACAGCACCTTTGGGAGTATGTAAACATGGGCTTTGGATGCTGACCAAGCTGGTTCAAATCCTACCTATACAGGCTATTCAACTTTAGGCACATTGCTTATCTCACCAATGAAAACACGGCCTAACAATTCCTTTAGGCCGAAGTTCTTGAAAGAATTAGGGGAGAGGATGTGGCTCAAGTGGTTGAGCACCTGCTTCCCACACAGGAGGTCCTGGGTTCAGTCCCTGGTGCCTCCTAGAAACAAAAAAACAAACAACAAGCAACGGCTTCCCACATATGAATGAGGTCCAGGGTTCACTCCCCAGCCCCAGCACCTCAAATAAAAAGAAAAAGAAATTAGACAGAATAATGCATGTATACTTCTGAAGAACTTAAATTCAACCTCTAAAGGTTGAGTTATATCATGTTCTCCTACTCTGTGAATAAAAATAATCACTTAAAATTATAGAGTACTTTTTTGTTCATACAGCAAGTTTATATTTATTATAATTTTTTTAAGGCAAGGGAGTAAAGACTTTGTTAAGAAACAAGAAAAGAAAAACAGTACACAATCTGAGACATAGATAGTGGGCATGCTGCAGGGTGAGACACAATTTATTATAATTTTTATTGAATAACTAATTTAATGTTTTGAATTCTCCTGTAGCCTCAAACAATGGTGGGTACTTTCATTCGTTTGGTTAGCTAGCAAATATTAATTGAACAATTATTATGTGCACTAGGCACGAGGTACACAAGTATTAAATAAAGCTGAAATGGTACCTGTCCTCATGGAGCTTACTCTCTCACTGGTGACAAGGTCAATAAATAAGTAAACAATTTTAAAAATGTATAACCACAAATTGTATTTCATGTTGTCAAGTTCAGAAATAACTCTTACTCACCTGCCCTTGTCATCCCTTTTGGTCTCCTTTGCATCCATCTTCTAATAATATCTTTTCTCCTATTTATTCAACTCATCCTTTTCTATTTCATTCTTTCCCTCAGCAGACTCAAGTCCCTCTCATCTTTAAACAATGCTAATGATACCATCACAAGATGTGTGCAACTTTCTGCCAACGCTTTATTTTCTCCTTACATTTTGCAATCAAGCTCCACAGCCTGCACCTCTGTTCCCACTTGCTCATATCCTATCCAGTCTTCTGCCCACTGCAGATAAGGGCTCCCAGCCACATAGCCACCTCCACCACGGCTGCTGCCACTCACATCCATGGATCACATCCCCCAAGTAGCCAAGCGATGCCCTAATTACCAAATCCAACATTCCTGGCCCTCAACTCTGTGGGCCATTCCCTCACATTCAAAAGTTCTCCTTTGTCTTCTATAACCCTGTGCTCTTCTGACCTTGAACCTTCTAAGTCTGCCTTGCTGATTCTTTTTTAAAACTCTACCTCTTAATTTCGAAGTCTCTCCTTCAGCCATTTTTCTGCACCTGTATATACGTTCTCCCAAGGAGTTTGCTTCTGCTCTCTGAGTTTCACTTCATCTGACTTGTCTTTATTATGTTGGTACCTCCACTGGGATAACCCATTCCCAAACCTTCCTCAGATAACTACTATTCTAGTCTTCAAAACAAGTTAAAGAATGATCTCTTCCAGAAAAGTTCTTTTGACAGCTCTAGTTGGGGTTAAGTGCCTTTTACAACAAAGTCCTGTAACATTCTGCACATTCCTTATTCTCTTCCATCTTAAAAGCAAGAAAATAAAGACTATCCCTTGATCTTGTATCTGCCTCCAGCTACAGCCCCATTTCTCTGCTTCTTTTCATAACCAAGGTGACCATATATTCCAGTTTTCCTGGAAGAGTCCTATTTTACACATGTTGTACTCTGGCTTGCACATGTCGCAGATTTTTTCATTGTCTAAAACTGAAGTAATATTACTAATAGTTGCATTGGAATAAATCAGGATGGATTTGATAGACCTCCTCCTTTGTACTTTCAACATCTGTCATTGTCCTGGCTGGTGGTGTGTAAGCCACATGTACAGGGAATAGAGTTCTCACTTTAACACTTGGTTAAACCTGAAAGCCAATAGCGGTGACCCATCTCTCTTTTCCTGACACTTTTGTGATACAACATAACTACCACCTTGCTTTCAAGGACAGCATGCTGGTGCTGGCTGGTAAAACAAAGATGCTTGCAGGTACAGCTGGGGACAACTAACTCCTTCTGGTCCTGGCTGGGGCTGCTGCCCTGTCAAGCCTTGGTGCACCAGCTGGTTGAGCTGTGGCTGATGCCGCAACCTAAGAGAAGCACAAGGTTTCCAGTTCCCAAATGGTGGTGTCATAGAGAAATATGAAGAATCATAAGTTAGATAAAGGTGAAATATATGAAGGGATTGAAGCTGAGTAGGTCTACCTTAAAGTATATTTAAGAGCATACAACTATTTATGTTATTGTTTAGTAAAACTTCTCTAGTTTTCAATAAACTGTCTTGGTAGCAATGAACTCAAAAAATGAAAATGCATTTTTAATGAAATATTAAGTACTGATTTCAAATTCTCAGATAGTGATGAATGTTGACATTAATGCAGAATGTTAATTGCACAAAATGTTTGTTGACATTAACATCCACCACAGGGAAAAAAATCAGAGGCATGCATATGCTGAAGAAACATAAACATCTTTTGCAAAATTTAATAGTGAATTTAAGAAGACTTTGCCCAAAGGTGATAATTTCATTTGTGCAATATTTGTATATCATTCTATGAGGCATGGCTTTTCCCTTAGATCAAATGATTATTATCCTAAATTAATTTTTCCCATTTTGTTCTTTTACATGTGTAAAATGTGGTCATTATTAATGTGTTGATTGCATTGGCAGAAGAACTTTGCAAACATTAAAATGGTTCTCAACTGATGGAATTTGCTCTGAGCTTACCAGGTAACCCTGCACCAGTGGAGACAGCATTTTCTTAATTTAAAATAGTATGCTTTACACTGAAGAGTAAAATATAATGTGAACAATTTCAAGTTTTAAATCATAAAAAGAAGATTTGAAGAATATTACAGGAAATTTTATGAAAAAAATAAATAAGACCACATAAAAAGACATTAGAAAAAGTATATTCATTAGAAAAATAATGGTATTAGAGAGAGATACAACCAAGAACCCTTTCAAATATGTGAACATATGCCAATAATAATAATTTTGCTTGTGCTCTTTTTATTGTTCAGAAAATCAATATAATGAAGATTAAATTTTTTCTTCTCTATGCATAAATAGTCAATATTTCATTTTTACAGAATTTTGAGAATACCTTTTGAAAAGATTTGTATAGATCCACCAGATTCATTAAAACCAGCTTAACATGGGGAGCCAATGTGGCTCAGTGGTTGAGCTCTGGCTTCCCACATACAAGGTCCTGGGTTCAATCCCTGGCCCTGGTACCTGAAACTGTTTAACAAATAATTATTTTGAAATTTTATAATTTTAGTCATCAAACTTTATATATTAAGAGTGAATTTTATTGTATACAAATAATAAATATGAATTTATATGGTATATAAATTATGCCTCCATAAACCTGACTTTTTAAAAATTATGCATTTTTATTTATTCTTAGCATGTGCCTCCCCACTCCACTCTCAAAAATGCCCTGGTTTGGGGAGTAAATCATATGTAAATCATAGCAAACTCTTGAGTAAGTTACCTTAACTCCCTGTCTCCACCTTCCCATAACTGAATCACTCTTCAGTTCACTTCAGTTGGACTTTCAATGCCATCATTCCACTCAAGCCATTCTTCTAGATATCACTGTATTAGTCAGCCTAAAGGGGTGCTGATGTAAAGTACTGTTGGCTTTTATAAAGGGTATTTATTTGGGGTAAAAGCTTACAGTTACAAGGCCCTAAAGAGTCCAGCTCAAGGTACCATAAGAGGTACTTCCTCACCAAATGTCTTTCCACATGTTGAAGCAAGATGGCGGGTGATGTCTATGAGGATTCAGCCTTCCTCTTTCCTCTTAAGGCTCCGTGGTCCCAGCTCCTTCCAATCTCAGCTATAAGCTGGCATAAGACCCCTCTCTCTCCCCTGGGCTCTTTTCTTTCCGGGCTCAGCTGCTCTGGTCTCTTCACAATGTCAGCTGTAAACAATCAGGCGAATGGCTCATCTCTCTTCCCAGGGCGCAGGATCCTTTTCCATGTTTATGGAGCTCTCTTCCTCTGTGTATCTTCTTTCTCCATTTTCTTGATTGAGTATCCATTTATATAGCCCACAAAGGGGGCAGGGACTCAACCCTGCACGCCCTAATGACATGGTCAAATCAAAGCCCTAAACTTAACATAATCAAGTAAATGTAAAACGTTTGAATTTAATACAGTCAAAGGGTATCATGCCCAGAGGAACAGACTAGTTTACAAACATAATCCGTATCTCTTTTTGGAATTTATAAATAATATCTAACTGCTACAATCACCAATATGCATTTTGCCATGTTAGTGTTCTGTTGTCATTTTACTCAACCTCTCTCCAGTATGCAATGCAGTTCCAAAGTCCATCTTCAAACATTGTCTTCTATTGGCTTCCATGACTACACATAATCCTGCAATAAAAATATCTCTGCAAAAACTAAAATAAAATTAATATTAAAAAGGCTTAATATTTTAAAAAATCACCTCTTTCACCCAACTCCACAATGAGACCTCTCTTCCTCTTTCTTAATGCAAAGATAAGCTTTTCTTTTATCATTAATGAGTGCTCATATTTAATGGCATGTGTCATCTCTACTTCAGAGACAGCAGGCTTTTCAGGCAGATGAAGAATATAAAGCTTTGGGAGGCTGGAATGTCTATTAGCTCAGTAGTTTCCAAACATCATGGTGGGGCGGGGGGGCTGAAGTTGCAACATAAAATGCAGATTTCTGGACTCCACTCACAGAAATCCTGATTCTGTAGGTCTGCTTGGTGTCCAGGATCTGCTTTCTCAACCATCACCCCCAGGTGATCTACTGCAGGTGGTCATCAAACCACCTTCCAGGAACCTTGAGAGCAGCATCAAAGGGGGAAAGGGCTACAGTGAGGGGATGCAGGAGGTGCCAAAGTCAACCTCTGCTAACTTCATGGCTATGCCAAGGGCTGGCCTTGGTGGGGAGGTGTAATTACTGTGGGTAAAATGATTTCATATCTTTGGGTGGAAAATCATCCAGGCATGCCAAATATCAATATTGTGTTTCATCTGAGATTCTCTGTTCCCTTTCTCCTGCCCCACCTTTCAAACTGTGGTGATGGGAACAATAACAAGCCTGCATTATTTGGTTTCTTTGGAGCTATTTTTTTTTAATATCTCCTTACAATCTTGTGTTCATTGTTAAACAAATTTAAATTGATAAGATTGAAATGACTAGGAAAAAATGATGATAGATATTTAGTCTTTGGCCTTTCTTCATGATTGTCCCTTTTTTTACCTCAAAATTGTGCCTTATTTGGCAAATTTCTGCTATGTAGATTAAAGTGCCTGACATTTTCATCTAACTCTCAACATTAGATTCTCTAAGAGTCACAGGTGGAAATGAGAAATATTTTCTTTACCATTACGTCTATATTTTGTAAGTAAGCAAAGTGAATAGGGATAAAAAAGAAAAGGTTAATCACTATGAAAAGACAAGGATTAAACTGATCTCTGAATCTGTAGCAAGCCCTTTAAGCAGTGATAAAGCAGGGGGAAGGGTGCCTAGAAGAAGAATCTAGTCCTAATTATTCCTGTGGCTGGCTGTTTGGCCTTACAAATCACCCGGACTCTCTGTGCCTCCCTCCTAAAATGGCGGACGGGAGCTGATGAACACTGCGGCCTTCTCACCAGCTAAACTTGGTAAGTGTGTGTGAGTGCATCCTTCTTTTAAGGAATAGTTCAACAAAAATACAACAAAATGGAAATACAGCCAATTTTTTGTTTGACTTAAAGGAGGCTGTCGTGAAGCTGCAATCAGCAGATCTAAGACAAAAGGATCTGAGAGTTTGCTCAATTTTTCTGTCATTAGAAACATTAGTTCTGAACTGAGTTCTGCCCTCTTGGTTTACTTTTTATAGCTCATAGCTAATCAGGAACTAAGGGGTGCCTAATGGGGGAGAGAGATGGGTGATGCTATGCTTTAGAAATTCTTTCCTGCTAGCTGAATTGAGTATAAAGAAAGAGACCAGAGCCTCTCTCTATGTTTCTATTGGATTACAGATTGAGCTAAAAGACCATCAGTCAATTAATAGACAAGTATAGCATTTATGGAGCAGCTACTAAGTAACCAGAACTGAGCATCATAGGGAATTCCCAAGGATATAATACAGGGTAGCCACCATCACAGAATTTATAGTCTGTGGGCTGATAGAAAACCCTAACACACCTGAGTTGTATACAGAAAAACTGTACAAATATGACTCAGTGCAAATATTTCTAGATGGAGAAAAGGAAATAATCTCTATAAAAAGAATCTAACTCTGTAATCTATATGGTAAACTGAAATAAAAGACATAAATGAAATCTCCAAATTGGGTGCGCTGTCTGACTAGCTCACACCTCCATGATCACACTGATGAAAGTTAGATCAAACTATCCTTTGCTAGGAAAACAGTATAATGCTATTCAAGATTGAATTTCAGAGACAACTCAGAAGCACTTTTTAAAAATCTGATTTCCAAGCTCCCAAGGGGAATCATTTTTTTAAGAAGAGTCCTTTAACATGTTTTTGAAATCTTTTATAACCTCTAAAGAAATATTTTTTAATTGGACTGAACAAAGAACAGAAACTCTTAATTGCAGTTTTGCATTGTGCCTGAAAATTAGGTAGGAAGAATGGACAAATCCTATGGGTTTTGTCTTCTTGAGTTTTTTTTTTTTCATAAACAAAAGAGAAGGTCCTTATAATGGAAAACTAGTTCCAAGATATACAACTTAAGAGGAATATGGGAAAGGAATTATTTTTCTCCAAAATACTTTCTTTCATTCTCCTAGTTCTAAATGGTTATTGCGGTGGTTTTTGTTTTGTTTTTTTTCCTGATAGAACAATAGACTCTTATTTCCACAAAATAAATGGTGTAAGCAATCAAAAATGCTTCCCTAATGGAAGACACATTAAAAAAAAGGAGAGAGAAAACCCACTCCCTAACAAAAACAAAGAATATCTCCAGTATACTGTAGTTCATATTCAATGGAAGAAAATAAAATGAGCTTTTAACATAATGATATTACTGTTGAGAGAGTACCATCCCCAATTTCACATTTCAAAACATGTGCCAAACAACTCCGAGGTATTGGAGGGAGCATGAGGAAGATCAGAGAACAAGCACTTCTTGGCATCCCAGCCTAACTGTGCCACAGGCACAGAGGATTATGAAATGAAAAGTTGTTCCTCAAGTAGGAAGGTGTGTCTGTTTGTCCCTTGAATACCATGACTTCTATTTGAATCCATTTTTTAAAACTAGGTGATCAGAACATTTAATTATAGATCTAGTTGAAATTGTGAAATAATAGCTACTAGTTTTTCTTATCAAGTGCCTACTGTATACCAGGCACTTTACATAACATTCAGTCTTTACAGCAGCCCTGCAAGGGAAGAGACAACCTTACAGATACAAAAACCAAGATTCAAATGCTTGAATGATCAGCCCATGGTCCCATAACTTATAAATAGACCCAGATTTAAATTCAGTTGTTTTTGGCTCAAAAGCCTGAGCTCAACCTCCCCTTCCTCATCACCACCACCTCTCTGTCTACGCAGAGTTCTCACACTTCTCCAGGGTCTTCTGAAAAAAGCGGAAATAAAAACAATTCACATAAATTGTTAATGATTTAATGTGTTATCTGTCCAAGAAACTTACCAGAGAAAATAATATTTAAACTTCAGTTTCCAGCGGCAACATTTCAAAGCATCTGGAAAGGAGGGATTTTTTTAAAGGCTGAGGTGAAACCTGGCCACACCTTCAAACCACCCCACATGGGGCCACTGTGTTGCACAACTCCAGGGGAGCAGGCACACGGGAGTCTAAGAGAATGGTGACCCCTGGAATTGTGCAGGGCACGACCAACAGGGCCATGTAGCCATGGGGACCAAACCCCAGGTAATCAGCAAATGTTAGTGACTAAAGAAGCCTTATTGATCATCACAGTCCAACACCTGCTTATTTTACAGAAGAGAAAATTCAATCCTAAGAGGTTAAGGAACTACCCTATTAATATCAGATCTAGAATAATTATAATTATAAGCATATTGGGGTGGGGAGTGGAGTAAGTTCAAAGGAGAGGGGAGAAAATGAAGGCATAGAAGAAAGTTTGCCAGATTTCTAAGTTGGGTATCACTGTTGATGGTTGGAAGAAAAAAAAAGTAACCCCATCAACCCCTCCCTTTCCAACTACTTTATCAATTCAAAAGGCTAAGAATTGATCTGTTATATCAAATGAAGTTTATCTCAATGATGTGGAGAAGAATTGCAATCCAGGTACAAGGTTTTCATCTCAGAAAAAAGTAATAGATATTGTATCCCCACACTTAACAGCTCTGAAATCAGTCTTCCAATCTTCCCAAGTCCAATTATCCCCCTAGACTAGGGAGTGTTTGTCACTTTTAGAAGGAACATGAACAGTTTTGGAAATTCTGTTTGATCTCCTAATTGCGAAGTCCTAGCTTCACAAGCTAGAGCTTTGTTGTAGTGGCTTTCAAACTGTGGTTGCCTAGGTTTCCAGGGAAGAGCTTCAGGGAGTTCTAGAAAACATTTGATTTGCTGATTACCACATTATCTGCCTCACGACTGAGAAAAGCTAAATGGCCAGCAAAGCAGCTTGATTGAAGAGGAGTTGAGGGCTGGTCACCTTACCTGCTTGTCATCAACTTCTAGGGCTCCTCCACCCACACCTCAACCTTGCCTCGAGGTTTCCCATGAAAACAGGGTTCCACTGGTTTGAAAAAAAAAAAAAGAATCCTTTGAATATCAAGTTACACTGAGGATTCTGTAGCTTCTATAAGTTAACTATTTGGGAAGCGGGTGTGGCTCAGTGGATAGAGCCCCCGTTTACCATGTGGGAGGCCCCGGGTTCGCTTCTCGGCGCCTCCTTGTGAGGGCAGGCCGGCTCGTGCGAGGCCATGGGCTGATGCGGCAAGACCTCACAGCAAGGGGGAGATAAGCAGACACAGAGAAGACACGCAGCGAATGAACACAGCAGCACAAGCAGCAAGGGGGGGATAAATAAATAAAATAAATAAATCTTTAAAAAAAAAAAATAAGTTAACTATTAGCATTGGAATATTTGTGCTTAGTGGAAGGTCAGGATAGCAATCCATAGCCATAATTGCTACGAATAATCTAAAATTTCTGTGCAAAAAATGGACAACTAAAGCACAGACATTTCATCAAAATAAGGTTATCTTGTTAGATAAATGAAACATGCCAGTACAGGCACTAAGTGAAAAGCTTAAGAGTTTAAAGTGAGGAAACTAGAGTTATCAAGGACTTGGATTTTTGTTTTAAATGCGTAATCATTCTCTGGAAAGCCATTGGCTAAGATTTTTTTCCTCTACAGCACAGTTGTGGGAGATACACATTATTCTTTGGACTCTAGAACCATTTTTAGTCCTCTTTGCTATGCTTCCTTCATAAGGAATGTCAGCACCAACCTTCTTATTGAAAGAAAAAAAGGCAAGAATGAACGAGATTTTAGAAAGATATAAAAGTATTTTATCTCCAAATCTTAAAAGACAACATATAGAAGACTTTATGTTCTACTCTAGCATTCCTCAATGAAGGGTCACTATCCCCTAGGATTGGAGAAAGTTTTCACAAGAGTTTTCAAACTGAGGTGATTTTCAAAAAGCTTCCATCTGTGTTCTGGGCCTCAGCACTGCCTGGAGTGACAGAAGAGAAGGAAGAGAGGATGCCAGTGGAAAGTGTATGTCCTCAACCAGGAAGGGGAACTACAAGACAAGAGAGATGTCATGCCCTTCCACTCTGCTCCACATCCCATTACCACAAAACTATTGTTATGACAAAAGACAGACACTTCATTACCTCCATAGCCTGACTTCAGACTGATCTTTCAGTCTGGCCTCATGGAGTTGACATAGAGTTGACAGTAATCTGAGGTCAGAAATAATTGCTTGAACTGGAAAGAAATGTGAGGTAAGCCCCAGCAACACACTTTCCGAGCACCTAAGATCATGTAAGTGTAGTTGCACGGATAGCTGCTCCACCCTGGATATTTCCACAAAATAAGACTCCATCTTAGGGCATAGAAAGTGCCTGTATCATCTGTGGCATCACTCATCTCTTGATAGAGGAAAAACCTCCAGAGGTTGAATAATTTGTTGTTGAGTCATTGAAAGATTTCAAATTTTTCACACAAGGCACATTAAAGATAACCTGATCCCCAACTTGAATCGGGTTCTACTATTAGACAATTCTTTTCTATAATTTTGAAATTGAACCTATGTTAATTTCAATTTTTTACAGGAAAGATTTTTCTATTGAAGTTTTTTCAATCCAACATTCATTTATTGAGCCCCAACTAAGTGCCACCCATATTAAAGGATATGGTCCCTGCTACAGAGGGAAATTAAATTTGTAAACAGATACATTATAAAATGTGTGGTGTTATGAGAAAAGTAAATCTAGGATGCTGAGGTGAGATGGGGACAGAGCAACAGAGTAAATTTTTTAAACCAGTTTCCTAAGTAAACTTTCTTTCATGAAAGAATTCTCCATCAGTTATTTGATACCAGTCAGGAATCTTTCTAGAATACTTATTTCCCAAGCAAACTCTTCATTAAAACTTCCAGATTGTGAGTTAATGACATCATTCACTCATTCCACTATTATTTGAGCACCTACTAAGTATGTACATGATTCATATTCTGATATCTAGATCATGAATCAATGGTTTGATGAGCCTCAAGCTATCGAGAAAATTTCAATCCTTGAGCAGAAATAGCTAAGTCTTTTGCTTGTTATTCTTTGTTCAGCAATCTGGAAAGAATTCTACATGAGTCTGGGTGAGACATTTAAAATAAAAATCACCTCACCGATCCAGGGAAATTTTACATCAGCATATCAAATTATATCCAAATAGCCAATATGAAAATTGCTATCCAGATTTCATAGCATAATCAAACAATAACAAGAAAAAAAAGTACCTTCAAAATATGATCTAGGTAAGATAACCAACAATGTTTATCTTCCCCTGAGCTATTGTGATGATTAATAAGATAATATTCAGAAAGGACTTTGAAGGAGTAATGCAATGTACTTTGAAGCATTATCATTTTTTTACTTAAGAGTTTTGATTCTGACAGCTGCCAGTTGCACTGCAGCCACAGTAAACCCTAGGTCCTCCCAACAAAGGAAGGGAAATATGACACGGAGAGCGGATAGTATGTAGAGGTAGATGATACTTGGTCCAGGGGAAAATCAGAACCTGCTGGAGAACAGAAGCTATAGGTAAAGTAACTAGAAAATTATCTGGAGGGGCAGGTGGCATTAGGATGGGACCAAGGCTAGCATAGAAAGAAAGGCATCCTAGACCCACATCAAAAAAATCTAAACAGGTAAGCAGAATTGCCTACACCAACCAAAAGTCAATTGTATTAGTCAGTCAGTCAGTCATATACTCTTATACCAAATATTAAACTATGAGCCAGGCAAAGAGCTAGATGATGGAGATATAAAAACAAATAAAACAGGCTCTGTTTTTCATTTTGGTGAGAGGATACCAAGAGGGATGGAAAGGTATGGCCCTGTGACCCGGGAGATGAGCAAAGGTTTAAGGGCCCACAGTGAGAGGTCAAGCTGGGTCAGAACATAAGGACCAGCTCTAGTTATTAAGTCTATCCTAAAGGCATCGGAGACCCTCTGAAGTTTGTTGAAGCAGGTAACGACATGGTCACATTTTGTGTTTTTGATTG
Organism: Cabassous unicinctus; assembly: GCA_029593785.1. Taxonomy (NCBI): domain Eukaryota; kingdom Metazoa; phylum Chordata; class Mammalia; order Cingulata; family Chlamyphoridae; genus Cabassous; species Cabassous unicinctus. Next base: position 2,918 of record JAQZBX010073775.1, on the reverse strand, counting down.
TTCTCTCTGGCATTGGCATGAAATATGAGAAGACTGAGCTGGAAGACCAGTTAGGAGGCCTCTTCTAATTGTCCCTGTAAATGATCAAGAGATGGAGAGGAAGGGACAAACACAACACTTCTAAGAAGGGATCATTAGACCTGGCTACTGATAGGGAGGGGCAGGAAAGGGAATCATCATGAATTGGCTCCCAGATTCATGACTTAGTTGACAGGGTGAATGAGGAGTCAGCCACCACGAAAAGGAAAAAGGGAGAAGGAAAAAGCCAGTGAGGCAGAAAATGAATGGCTTTCCTTCTTGTGTGTTCTTTAACTTAATGACTGGCTTCACCACTCATCCTTTCGCTCCAGGTACCTGTGCACCTCAAACTTCTCTTACATGGCAGGAAGGGAGGACACTCCAAGCAGAGCAACAGGCTCCAGAAATGATTCTTTCTCCTAGTTCTCCTGTTGCCCTAGGATGTGCATCCAGTGCATATTCTAGATTTTAGAGGCAAATTTCTAACAATGCCTCTGTCACTCCCCTTTCAGTGTCCTGAAAGGTGCCTAAATGAAAATGAAAGTTCAAATTAAGTTCAGGAAATCTGAAAGCACTTTTTAGTGGTAGAACTTCAGCATTAAGGGTTTCTTTAGTTCTTACTGTTTCATGTGTTAAATATTAACTTGAATTTTATAAGAATTAGTTTTAACAGGTAGTATTTATACTTGCCAATTAAAAATGTGTCAGCAGTAAGAAATATTTCCACCATCCTCAAAATGACAAATATATTTCCATGACCTAGACTTTAGAACCTGAAGAAATACCACAATATGATTATTAGCCTGCCATAATTATAGGGATATCCCACTTTTAAGCAAATCAAATACACACAAAAAAAATAGTTTAATTTAAAAAAAAATCAGGGCTTCATTATACAAGAATTCATCACATCATTTCCATTTAAAAATTAGCAGTTGTGGGGAAATCAAAACGTGATTTCCTAAAATTTGACTGAATATTCCCTAAAGTGAAAAATAAGATATGAGGAAATTATATAAACTATGAAAACTACCAAGTGCTATTGTGTTAAAATATGATTTTAAATGTTTAGGAAAAAAATTTTTAATTATGTTAGACACTTGAGGCAAGTTGCAAACTGCTGAAAGAGGTTAGCCAGGAAACTACAAATAAAGCATGCAGCACAGATACCCTATGGATACCCTGAGTCTTTCATAAGTATTAGTTTCTCACCTATCTCTCCCTAAACTTCCAAATATACAAAAATATTTACTAGTTAGGTAGAATAGGATAATTAGTGATTGATGTCCCAGTCTTATTGCCAAGGCAATCAAGGGTCTTGGAATAAGACCAACATGGGCAAAGAATGGTTGGCACATCTTCTTACTTTTCCCTCACATTCACCTTTGTAATAAGAGTAAAAGGGCATAGGAATTTTAAGTTTATAAAAATAAAATTTCCCCTTCTTGCAAAAAGAGATACAAAAGAGAACAAAGTTAATGTTATCATCACTCAGATAATATTGGGAGAGTTAGAGAAGTGATTATGCCTTACTTTCTCTCTACTGAGCTCCATGTTCCTAATTTAAGATTAGGATGCACTGCCTCCTTACATGACTGCACATGATGAGATTTGGATGGTCTCCTTGAATGGTCAAGTCTACAAGTGGAGTTTCTCATAGGAGCTCCACATGGTCTCAATGTGCACATGTGGTGGCTACTGCCCTAGGCTGTAAAAGTCTCTTTTGAGATTCATTTACATCTGTTGGGTGACCCTTGGCTGGCAGGAATACCCACATACCCCTGATGGACATGACTCCCTACTCAGTGTCAGAGTGGTCCCAGCACACCCAGAGCCCTAATCTCATCAGTGTTCTACAGCACCCAGCTATGGGCAGCAAGCACAGGAATAAGTCATTTTACATACACGTTAGAAAGAAGGAACCTGAGGGAGATAAGCCTTGTCCCCTGAGGCAGACACAGTTGAGACCATACCTCATCCCCATTTCTTCCGTAACAGAACCTCAATTTGATGTGATGCACCAACATGGCCAGCTAAATACTTTTCCTCCCAACCTTTCTCGCAGTCTGGGTTGGCCATTTGACATAGTTTTAGCCAGTAAGAAATAAGCAGACACGGGGGGTTCTGATTTCATGATAAAATGAAGTACTTCTGGCTGCCATCTTGCTGCTATAAAATGCAGGCATGAGTGGAAAGCCAGAAGAATCACAGAATGCCAGCCCTGACATCATCCATTCACTGAACCAAAGCCAGTAGCACCTTATCTCCAGAATTCTTATTATACAAGAACACTAAACTCTTATTTGTTTAATCCACCCTTAGTCAGATACTCTGTTACTTGCAGCTAAAGCATTCCTAACTTGATTTCACGTAGCCATGCTTAGCCGATGCTCTTTTCCTCAGTGGGATGGCAATGCCAGGTCAGGACATTACATATTGTCCTGTGAGAACATATACAACAAGGAAACAAATTAGCATTCTTCTTTCTTGCAAGTTGGCAAATTGTCACATACTGTGAACCCTTCTGGACCCTGTATATAACTTTTATTTCCATATCCCTTGTCAGTACGACACTCCAACCTACTTTTAATTACCTGTAACCATGTTTTCTTGAGCTTTATGACTGGTTTGGTGGGTTGTAGCTGTTTAATGATAAAAACCCAGGTCCCTTACATCTTTACAATAGTGCAGGGTCCCTTAGCCTGTCTGAACAGGTACTGAAATTGTACATTCAATATGATTGCATCTATATAAAAGCTAAAATTAAATATGAACAAAAAACCATGGAAGAGAAATCTACCAGAATATTAAAGATAGCTATCTTTGGGTGGTGGAAATTTTTCTGCTTTTCTATATTTCTGAGCTATCTTTATTGCACATGCTTTTTTTTTTTTTTTTTT
>JAQZBX010073774.1:0-14882 GCA_029593785.1 Cabassous unicinctus | reverse complement strand
AGAAGGTAAGCCTGGAGGAGGAGGCAGAGACCAGCTGCCATTTTGCCTTGCCACAAGGCAGGAGTCCAGGATCTCCAGTGGCTGACCTTTGGTGAAACAGCATCTCTGCTGATATTTTCACAGCCTTAGAAATATAAGATTTTACCCTAATAAATTCCCATTATAAAAGCCAACCCATTTCTGGTATTTTTGCATTGGCAGCCTTTAGCAAACTAAAACACCATCATTGTCTTATTTTTTTGCCTATCCTTTTTTAACTACACGATTGTTTCTTTAAATTCAATTCTGAAATGCATGTACTACATTCTTCAAATCATCAACTTGGGTGCTCTGGAAATACTATGAGGCTTGTACCTGCTCTAGAACATGTCTTCATTCATTCCAATAAGAAGAGATGTGCAAATTAAGGTATATATTAAGGTAATTAAGGTAAATTAAGGTATGTTTGAAGCATCTTGTTAAAAACAGACATTTTATTACAGTGTATGTTTTTATTAAACTACCTAACTGGTAAATATTTTGTTTTAAACATGGCTATTAATATAATATTCTAAATTTGAATGATTACTATAATTGATTAAATGCCCACTATGTAAAAACTCCTAAATCCTACACATTTTATAATATCACACCCATTTTACAAATGAGAAAACAGACTTAGAGAGGCATATGACCTGCCAAAGTCCACTGAAAAGAAAAGGTGGAGCAAGAAATTTAACTCATATAAGAATGTGTCCAAAGCTTAAGAATTTTCTAAACTCTTCTTAGTATGAGCTGACTTGGGTAAAGAGTTGGATATGTACTCTATAAAAGGAAAAATGACAAAAAAGATTAAACTTAATCTACTGTGATAAATGACTTATTATAAAATAACTTTATTTAGATATAAAGTAAACTTAAATGAGAATATGACATCAAATATATTTTTATTGCAAATTTACTTTCATACCTACTCAATGAAAAAAAATCAAGTTTGTTAAGTTACAATAACAGTTTGTGTGATTTATTTTAATATTGACTGTTCAGAGAATCTCTAAGACTGCAAATACTACTTTTAATCATATGTAACATTTAAAGTTACTCAGTTTCTGGAAAATAAATTGCTTATAAAATAACATACAGAGCTGCTTGTAAGTACATCTGCCACTGAGTGTTATTTTTAAACTGAATATCAGCTGGAAAAAAACTTAAACATTATCATTAATATTGGACTTCCTTACTTAAACTTTTGGGATGTATCAGATTTTAGGCTGAATTGAAGTAGATGATTGACACAATGATATAAAAATTTTGAAAATAAACCTTAATAACAAAGATCTATATTTTTTTGGATCAGGCATGAGTATTATTTTTCTGCCTTATTTATCTGATGATATTCTCATACCTTCACATTTGTTCCAACAACAGAAAATAATTATGAATGAACTTAAAACAGATCCAGAATTCAGCTGGCTACATCTAAACTTTGGATCCATCTGCTATATAAATTAATACTTCTGGAAATATCATAAAGGAACATCTATTATATAGATGAAAGTTTTAAAAATTCAGTCTATTGCAATATTTTATCTACATTTTTGAACTATATTTATTTTCTATTGCTGCTTTGAAAAATTGCCACATTTGGTGACTTAACACTACACAAATTTATTATATTACAGTTCAGTAGTTTAGAAGTCAATATAGGTCTCACTGGGCTAAAACCAAGGTGTCAGCAGGTCTGCATTCCCTTCTAGTGGTTCTAAAGGAGAATCTGTTTCTTTACATTTCCCAGCTTTTAGAGACTGACCACATTACTTGGCTGTGGTCCCATTCCTCCTCCTTCATTATATCCAACAACACTGCATCTCTCAAACCATTCTTCAGTTACTATCTCACTATCCTCTTTTGACTTTCTTATCTACTTTTAAGGATTCTTGAGATTATATTTGGCCTACCTGGATAATTCAGGATACTCTCCCTATGTTAAGATCAACTGATGAGCAAATTTAATTCCATCTGCAATCTTAATTCCCCTTTGCCTTGTAAACCAACATATTCACAGGTTCCAAGGATGAGGACATATACATATTTGAGGACCATTAGTCTACCTACCATGCTCCTCCATTGCTTTTACTGTTTTACTTCAAAATTATTAGCTCAGATATTTTAGCAATATATTTAAATCCTCAAGGGACCTTTGGGAAGAAGATACCATTCGTTGGCTAACTAAACAAAGATCCCCCAGCCCCTTTCTCTTTGCAGCCTGTGCTATAGAGGCTGACATAGTTTAAAATTTGCTCTTCCAACCTGAATCCTGGTGAGGAATGGCCATGTGACATTGTTCTGATTAATGAATCTGCTGGAGGGTCTAGATAATTTTTTTTGCTTTCCTTTTTAAAAAGGTCAGACCTAGCTGTTCTCATACATTATTCCTTCTTTCTACTTTGGTTGCAGATATATTCCTAGAATTGGAGTAGTCTTACTGAGACAATAAGTTAGCACTCAGAAGGAAGTGGCCAAGAGAACCACAGATACGGCAGGTCTGAAGTAGAAGACCCATTGAATTAGTGCCTCAAGACATTTTTTCATGTGAAATGATAAAATGAATTTTTTTTTTCAAATAACTATTAGTAGTATATTCTCTTACTTGCAGCTAAGTTGGGTTTTCTGTTATTTGTGGTCATAAGCATTCTAGTAAATTTACCTTGAATCTAGAAGCAACATTTCAAGACTTCTGTTGAAAAACTGAAATGTTCTTACTTACTTCAGATTTTTCTCATTATTTATAACAAAACCAATTTATGGGCCAGATCATAGTGTCTGTAGAGTACCATGACAGTAAACAGAGAAAGAGTAATGTCAGAACATACATATTTATTTTCTTTTAAATATTCATAATATTATGTGCCAGTTATCACTTTCTTGCCTCTCACGCCCAAATTTACCCTTCCTTTCCTGCCCTACAAAGTAAATTTGGGCACTTTCAATATATTTTACCTTTGCCAGTTGGCAGTAAGCTTTATCGGTAGTGGGTGCTGGAGAGACACTGCAGGAAAAAGGGGTTTTCCCTCCAGATTCAAGTGTGTTCACTTGGCAGGCTCTGAGTACATTTGGATTCTCTAGTACCTACAACTGCAGTAGAGGTGGCTTCTCAGCTTCTCCAGTTACCAACTCCTGTGGCACATGCAGCTTCTCCAACATCAGGCTTCTGCAGTGCATGGACAACTTCTCCAGCACCCAACTCCTACAGTGCATAGCACCAGGAGTACTCAGTAGGTAGAAGCTGCCCCCAACATCCCCTTAAGTGGTTTCATAGCAAAGTGCTTCTATAAGACACATTTCTGTGAATAGCTTTCTTCAGCAAACTAGAGAATGGATTTCTAGCAAGTTTCAGAGGGAAGATTTCCATCCATTTCCACCAATAGCTCATCACAGCTATTTCTCTGCCATACAGTGAGTAATGGCAGTATCCTCTCCAACAAGGTCTAGATCTCAGCACTGGTGGGGCAGATGGGGAGGTGTTACTGTGGTGCTATGTCTCAGCCTAGGGATAGTGGCTAATACTTCTATCTGCTATTCCTGTATTCTTTAGAATTTGTTTTATTTCTTAGTAGCCTATCCCTCATTATTCCAACCCCCCAATATAGTTATTGGGTTTTTTTTAAATTAATTTTTATTTACAAATATCCTAAACCCACCAAGCAAAAACTCCATCTCCCTTCCTCCATTACCTGGTAACCTCTAAACTACTTTCTATCTCTATGAATTTGCTATTTCTAGGTCTCTTTTTTAAGTCGCATGTATTAGTCCTCCAAAGCGGTGCCAATGCAAAGTACCAGAAATCTGTTGGCTTTATAAAGGGTATTTATTTGCAGTAAAAGCTTACAGCTCCAGGGCCATAAAAAGTCCTGCTCAAGGCACCATAAGAGGTACACTTTCAACAAAATCAGCTGCCACGTGTTGAAGCAAGATGGCAAGCGATCTCTGCCTGGTCTCTTTTTCCCCTCTGGGCTTCCTCTTCTACCTGAGCTCTGTGGGCCCAGCCTCTTGAGGCTTCATGCTCAAGTGATCCTGCAGTCCTCTCTCCTCTAGCATAGGGCTTGTTACTTTCCAGGTCTTCTATATCAGTCTCAGCTGTTCTGGTCTCTTCCCAAGGTCAGCTGCAAACTATCAGGTGAATGGCTCATCTCTCCCCTGGGCCCCAGCAACTCAAGCCTTCTCCTTTCTGTTACATGGAAGGATCACAAATGACAAAAATCTCTCTTCCTGTGTGTGTATCTGTATGTGTGAGTGTCCATTTATCTCAGCCCAAGCAAGAGGGTAGAGACCCAATCTGAGTCATGCTCACTGATGTAGTCAAATCAAAAGCCCTAATCTTAACAGGTAATCTAATCAAAGACAACTCAGCTGAATTTAATGAAATCAAAGAGTATCACACCCAGAGGAATAGTTTACAAACATTTCTCTTCTTGAGATTAATAAAATAACCTCAAACTGTCACATGGCATCATGCAAGAATGTCCTTAAGTGCCTTGCTTATTTCACTGAACATGCTGTTTTCAAGGTTCATCCATGCTGCAGCATATCTCAGAACTTCATACCTTCTTATGGCCAAATAATATTCTGTTGTATGTGCTACATTGGTTTTTTTCCATCTTTTGGCTGTTATGATTAATGCTGCTATGAGCATTGGTGTACAACTATCTGTTTAAAACCCTGTTTTTATTTTCTTTTGGCATATTTGTAAGTGTGGGATTGTGTGATCATATGGTAATTCTTATATTTAATTTTTTGAGGAACTGTCATATTGCTTTCCACAGTGGTTACACCATTTTTCACATCTCCACCAATGCAATAGAGTTCCAATTTTTTCATTTCCTCCCCAAAACTTATTTTCCATTTTTTAAAAATAAAATCCATCATTGTGAGTGTGTCATGGTATCTCATGGATTTGATTTACATTTCCCTCGTGGCTAAAGATGTTGAGCATCTTTTCATGTGCTTATTGGCGATTTGCATATACTCTTTAGTAAAATGTCTGTTCTGGTCTTTTGCCCATTTTTAATCAGGTTGTTTGGTTTTTTGTTGTTGCATTTTAAAAGTGCTTTATGTATTCTGGATATTAAGCCCTTATCCTATATAGTTTGCAACTATTTTATCCCAGTCAGTAGGTTGTCTTTGCACTTTCTTGATAATGCCCTTTGATGCACAAAATTTTAAATTTTGATGAAATTGAGCTTATCTATTGTTTTTTTGTTGCTTGCGATTTTGGTGTCATGTATCAGAATCCATTGCTGATTCCCAGGTCATGAAGATTTCCCAAATATTATCTGTTGAGAGCTTTATGATTTTAACTCTTATATTTAGGTCCTTGACCCATTTAGAATAAATTTTTATACATGGTGTGAGACAGAGATCCAACTGCATTCTTTTGCATATGGATATCCAATTTTCCCAACATTATTTGTTGAAGAGGGTATTCTTTTCCCATTGCATATATTTGGTACCTTTGTTGAAAATCAATTTGCCAGAGAGGTGTGGTTCCATTCCTGGACTTTCAATTTAATGCCATTAGTCTACTTGTGTCAGTACCAGAATTTGATTTCTGTAACTTTATAGTACATTTTGAAAGCAAGAAGTGTGAATCCTCCAGCTTTTTTCTTTTTCAAAACAGTTTTGACTATTCAGGGCCACTTGTGATTCCATAAAAATTTGGGGATCAGCTTTTCCATTCTGCTGAGATTGTAATAGGGATTCCATTGAGTCTATAGATCACTTTGGGCAGTACTGACATCTCAACAATATTGTCTTCCAATCCCTGAACATGGGATAGCTTGTCAATCACTGAGGTCTTCTTTAATTTCTTATACGTTTTCAGTGTACAAGTATTTCACATCCTTGGCTAAATTTATTTTTATATGTTTTATTCTTTTAGATACTGTTTTAAATGGAATCATTTTCTTTGTTTCCTGTTTTGATTTTTTATTGCAACTATGGAGAAACACAATCGATTTTTGCATGTTGATCTTGTACTCTGTCACTTTTCTTAATTCTCTCATTAGCACCAATAATTTTCTTATGGCTTCCCTTAGGTTTTCCTTATATAAGATCATGTCTTCTACAAATAGGGATGGTTCTACTACTTCCTCTCCAATGTGTATAACATTTTGTTTCTTTTTCTTGCCTAACTGCTCTGGCTAGAATTTCTAGTACAATATTGAATAGCAGTGGTGAAAGTGGGCATTCTTTTCTTGTTCCTGATCTTGGAGGAAAGCCTTCAGTATTTCACCATTAACATGTTAAATGTGGGTTTTTTCATAAGTCTTCTTCATCATATACACAATTCTCCCTTCTATTCCTAGTTTTCTGAGTGTTTTTAGCAAGAAAGATACTGGATTTTGTCAAATGCCTTTCTGCATATATTGAACTAAGCATGTGGATTTTTTCCCCTTTCATTGTATTGATGTTGTATATTACATGGATTGATTTTCATATGTTGAAGCACTATTGAATTCCTGGGCTAAATCCCACCTGGTTGTGGTGTATAAACTTTTCAATAAGCTGTTAGATTAGGCACGCTAGTATTTTGTTGAGGATTTTTGAATCTATATTCAAAAATATTCATTTTTTCTGGCTTTGGTATTAAGGTAATGCTGGCCTCATAGAACAAGTTAGGGCAGGGGTTCTTAAACTTTTTTGTTCCACCGACCCTTTTGCCAGTCAGGTGAAAACCACAGACCCCTTACTAAGTCCACACTATACTGTATATTATTTAAGAAATATATCACACCCACACCGACACATCCCCACAAGAATAATGTTTTATTTTTTTTTATTTCAATTCAAGGTCACAGACCCCTTGTTAAGAAACCCTGAGTTAGGAGGCCTTCCCTCCTCTTCAGTTTTTGGAAGGTGTATTAGTCAGCCAAAGGGGTGCTGATGCAAAGTACTGGAAATCTGTTGGCATTTATAAAGGGCATTTATTTGGGGTAGAAGCTTACAGTCACAAGGCCATAAAGTGTAAGTTATTTCCCTCACCAAAGTCTGTTGCCATGTGTTGGAGCAAGATGACTGCCAGTCTCTGTGAGGGTTCAAGCTTCCTCTTCCTCCTAAGGCTCTGTGGTCCCAGCTCCTTCTGTTCTCAGCTATAGGCTAGCAAAAGGCTTGTCTCTCTTCTGGGGCTCGTCTCTTTCTGGGTTCAGCTGTTCTGGTCTTTTCACTAAGTCAGCTGTAAACTATTAGGCTAATAGCTTGGCTCTCTCCCCAGGGCTCCAACGTCCAAAACTAAACTCTCTGTGTTCTCCTTCTGTTGTTTTCTGTGTGAGTGTCTGCCCACCAAGGCGGTGGGGACTCAACATCCTACTAATGTGACTGAATCAAAGCCCTAATATTCATTTAATCAAGTAAAAATAAAACCTCTGAATTTAATGCAATCAAAGGATATCACAAACCCAGAGGAACAGACCAGTTTGCAAACATAATCAGTATTTCTTTTTGGAATTCATCAACAATATCAAACTGCTACGGAAGGGTTTGAGAAGGATTGGTGTTAATTATCTTTAATGTTTGGTAGAAAACACCAGTGAAGCCATCTGGTTTCGGACTTTTCTTTGGTGGAAGGTTTTTAATTAATGGCCCAACCTCTGTATTTGTTAAAGGTTTGTTGAGGTTTTCTATTCCTTCTTCAATTAGTTTAGATAATTTGTGTATTTCTAGGATTTTTTTCCCATTTCTTCTAGATTATCTGATTTGTTGGCACACAGTTGTTCATTGTATTCTCTTATAATCCTTTTTATTTCTGTAAGGTCAGCAGTGAAGTCAAAAATGACATATTTTGTTTCTGATTTTAGTTATTTGCAACTTTTTCTTTTTTCTCTGTCGATCTAGCTTTAGGTTTGTTGATTATATTTATTTTTTCAAAGGACCAACTTTAATTTTGTTGATTATCTGAATTGTTATTCAATTCTCTATGTCATTTATTTCCACTCTAATCTTAATTACTTCCTTCCTTCTGCTAACTTTGGGTTTACTTTTTCTTCTTTTTCTATTTCCTCAAGATGTGAAGTTAGGTTATTGATTTGAGATCTTTCTTCTTTTTTTATATAGGCATTCATAGCTATAAATTTCCTTCTAAGCACTGACTTTGGTGCATCCCATAAGCCTTGGTATGCTGTGATTTCATTTTCATTCTTCTCTAAGAATTTTCTAATTTCCCTTGTGATTTCTTCTTTGACCTACAGATTGTTTAAGAGTATGGTGTTTAATCACATATTTTCAAATTTTCCAGTTTTCCTTATGTTATTGATTTCCAGCTTCATTTTACTGTTGTAAGAGAAGGTACAATATTTTTCAATGTATTGAGACTTCATTTGTGCCCTAATCTATATTCTAACCATATGCACTAGCAATTAATATTATTCTGCTATTGTTGGATGAAATATTTTATATATGTCTGTTGTATCTAGTTGGCTTATAGAGTTGTTAAAGTTGTCTATTTTCTTACTGATCTTCTGTCTAGATGTTCTATCCAGTATTGAAATGGGTGTACTAAAATCTTCAACTATTGTCATCGAAATGTCTCTTTCACCATTTAATTCTGCCAGTGTTTTCTTCATATATTTTGGTGCCTTGTTGTTAGATTCATATATGTTTATAATTGTTATAGCTTCTTGTCAAATTGACCCTTTTATCAATATATAATGTCCTTCTTTGTTTCTTGTAAAAGTTTTGACTTAGTCTCTTTTGTCTCTTATTAGTACAGCCACTGCAGTTGTCTTTTGCTAACTATTTGGAAGAAATATTTTTGTCCATCATTTCAATTTTAACTTGTTTGAGTCTTTGGATCTAAGATGAGTTTCTTGTAAGCATCATATAGTTGGATCTTGCTTCTTTACCCATTCTGCCAATCTCTGCCCTTTAATTGGATAGTTTAATCCACTGTCAAGTAAATGCTGATAAGAAAAGACTACCATTTTACTAATTGTTTTATGCATGTCCTATACCTTTTTTTGTTCCTTTCTTCACCCATTACTGCTTTCTTTCTTGTTTACATGATCTTTTCAAAGAACTATTTAAAATCACTTCTTGTTTCCTTTTGTGTAGGCTTTTTAGACATTTCTGTGTGGTCATCATGGGGATTACATTTAACATTTTAAATCTATTACAGTTTAGTTTGTATTGATACCAACTTAACTTCAATATCCTACACACACTGTGTGCCTATATTCCTCCATCCCTCTCCTTTATATTGTTCTTGTCACAAATTAAACCTTTATATATTGTGTGACCAGTAACAAAGGTTTATAATTTTTCTGCATTTAAATTTTAAGCCATATAAGAAGTAAAAGATAGCATTAAAAATGAAAAATGCAAACGTGCAGGTGTTTATATTTACCTAAGTAGTTGCCTATACCAGAGGTCTTTATTTCTTCATACTGCTTTGTGTTACTGTCCAGTTCATTTTCCCTTTAATGTGAAGAACTCCGTTTATCAATTATTAAAATGCAAGTCTGCTGGTAATGAAATCCCTCAGCTATGTTTGTCTGGAAATGTTTTAATTTCTCATTCATTTTTCAAGGACAGTTTTGCAGGATATATTTTTCTTTCTCAGCATCTGCAGCAGCAGCTTTTGGCCTCCAATCAATATCTTCCAAATATAAACAGCCAGTGAAACTTTATTGTTGCTGGTAGTTTTCTTTCTTTCTCTTTCTCTCTTTTTTTTCTCCATCTGGTGAATTCCCTATGCAGATGCTAGTCTTGGTTTAACCTACTTGACCCAATATATATAATGGGACATAAAGAGCCAATGTGTCCTTTTGCATTGGTATACTATTTCTTTTTTATGTTGTTGTTGTTGTTGTTGTTGTTGTTGTTGTTGTTTTTGGTCTATAGTAACCCTGAGGTTACTAGCCTGTATGGATGCTAGCCTTGGTTTTGGCCCTCACATAAAAGCCAGTATAACTTTTTCTTTTTTGAGGAAAGGAGTGAATTGTATTCTTTCTCCTTTTTGTATTTTTTAGTCTGGCAGATCCCTGAGAGACTAGTGTCAACACTGGCATCAGTTTCAGCCTTGACTGCAGCAGCTTCCAACTTTCCACCTGCATCTACTGAAAGACTTGATAGGTACTATATCTTTTGTTTGTGTAGGTGGTGATGTTTTGTTTGTTAGATTTTTTTCTTGTATTCTATCTTTCTTTCTATCCTTTTTCTCTTTTCTTGGTCTTCATGGACTGAGGAAGGGAAAACTAGATTTCAAGAGTGAACACTACATAATACCCAGAATGTCCAGTTTTCAATAAAAAAATTGCCAACCATGCAAGGAGAAAGGAAAGAATGGCCTATAGGAAAAAAGAAAAAAATTTTTGACAGAAACTACCCCAGAGGAAGCCCATTGACTGGAATTACTAATCAAAGATCTTAGATGAACTGTCTTAAATTGAATCAATAAACTGAAGGAAAACATGGACAAAAAGATAGAGGAAACCAAGAAAAAAATATATGGGCAAAATGAGAATTTCAACAATGAAATAGAAATTATATAAAAGGAACCATGTAGAAAGTCTGGAGTTGAAAATATAATAACTAAAATGAAAAAGTCAGTAAGGTGTTCAAAAGAAGACTGGAGCAGGCAAAATAAAAGATGTTGACTATTGAGATTGTCCAGGCTGAGGACCAGAAAGAAAAATGAATGAATATAAAAATCAACAGAGCTTGTGGTACCATGGGACACCATCAAACATTCCAATATATGCATCATAGGAGATCCAGAAGCAAAAGAGAGAGAACAAGGAGCAGAAAAAAAATTCAAAGAAATAATGACTAAAAACTCCCCAAATCTAATGAAAGATGCTAACATACAAATCTAAGAAGTTCAGTGAAATCCAGAAAGGATAACCCCAAAGAGATTTGCACTAAGGTACATTATAATCAAATTAGAATTCTAAAGACAAAGAATCTTGAGAACAGCAAGGGAGAAGAAACTTATTACATACAAGGGATCCTTAATAAAATTAATATTTGATTTCCCATTACAAACCATTGAGGACAGAAGGCAGGGGGATGACATATTTAAAGTGCTGAAAGAAAAAAAAAATGTCAACCTAATAGTTCTTTATATTAAACTTTCCTTTTCAAATTATGATATTGTTTTCGCTCTTTATCATAACTTGACTTATATATGTTTTACATCAAAACAGTATCTCCAAGTTTGGTAAAACAGCTTTTCTCAAATATGTTTCTTAGAACTTTTGTCATATGATAAACTCCAAGGAAAATGGGTTCCATGGTCAAATAGATTGAAGAGTGTTCTTCATTTGTCAATTAAAGATTAATAGTGTGCATGACCATATTAAATTCTTCCAGAGGTCCGCAATAAATATGCGTCTGTAATTTTGCTTAAGCTAACGTTTCCTGAACCTCATTAACCTTGAAAATAGTTTGTCAAGCAAAAACAACTGTTGCACCTTGTGAGAAATCATGTTGGAAAACAAATTTTGGAAAACATTGTCTTAAAGATATCAGTTTAATCTAACACTCTGTCAACACTGGCAGAGCTTTTCAACACCAGATGACTGTATCTTTCTGACGTGTGCTATTTCTTGTTCTCTTCTTTTACAAAAGTCATAAAAATTTTGACTTTATGAAGGGTTTCCCACTTCCAAAAATGTGTTACTGTTCATGTTCTATATAAACCAGAATAATTTAAAAATAGATCTTAAAATTATGACTAGCTTGGTACAACTAAGCTTTCAGTTCCTTGTGTTTCCTAGTAATCTTCACCATGAATGATATTTGTCATTTTCACAATATTTTTATGAGGCTTACAAATGAGCAAAAGTACTTTCCTAGCTGAAGTATAGTTAGACTCTCTCTTATCCAAATATGACTTAAATTTTAAAAATTAAAAAATAAAAAAACATGATTTAAATAGAAAATTTGCTGCCCAATACAATATCTGTGGCTAGCCACTACTGAGTGAGGTTAGCTGAAAAAAATCAACACTAACTCCCATTATATAGAAAAGTGGCACTGTATCTGATGATGTAATCACTTGTTTAGATTAAAACTGCAACGATAGCCACTCTTTTCCAAAGCTATAACCTGACCAAAACAAAAAATCAGGTCTCACTTTCCCCTTTCTATATTTAGTATGACGATCAATTACATTAAAGAAAATAAAATGGATTTTCCAAGAGAGATGTTTGTACAATTTTATTGATTAAAAAGATGCAGCAAAAATGCTTCCATTTTTTTTCCTTCTTAGTAGTCAAGATTATTTGACAAAAATTTAATATTACATTGAATTTTGTAATACTTGGTGTGGCAGTTTGATATTATTTATGAATTCCAAAAAGAAATATAGATTATGTTTGTAAACTGGTCTGTTCCTCTGGCATGATAACCTTTTGATTGGATTAGATTCAGCGGAGACGTCTGATTAAATTATGTTGATTAAATTATGTTGATTATGGCTTTGATCCAACCACATCATTAGAGTGCCACTTAGCGTCGAGTTCCAGCCTCCTTGGGCTGATAAAACAGACTCACATGGAAGTAGACACACAAAAGCAGATACGCAGGAAGAGTAAGTGCTCCATAGACACGGCCCAGGGAAGAGAGATGAGCCTGACAGTCTACAGCTGACCTTGTGGAGAGAACAGAGCAGCTGAGCCTGGAAAGAAATGAGTCCTGGGGTAAGTGATGAGCCTTATGCCAGCCTGCAGCTGAGACTGGAAGAAACTGAGACCACGTAGCCTTAAGAGGAAGGAGGAAGGCTGAACCCTTGCAGACATCACCTGCCATCTTGCATCAATATGTGGCAACAGATTTTAGGTGAGAAAGTACTTCTTACGGTACCTTGAGTTGGACTATTTAGGGCCTGGTAACTGTAAGATTCTACCCCAAATCAATATCCTTTATAAAATCCAACAGAGTTCTGGCATTTTGCATCAGCATTCCTTTGACTGACTAATACATTTAGCATGGAATAATAGTTATCAGATGACTTCTGTTAGAATTTACATGGTATTCTGAAATGTTCACAACTTCATATGTGTGTCTGTGTGTATGTGTGGGTGTGTGGGTGTAAAGTTCATGAAAGTAGGGTTATGTCTTATATTCCTTTTGTATCTCCACATGTATAAGTGAGTTCGTGATATGTAGTAGAAAGTCAATAAATGATGAAGACATAAATTTCATTATAAGTAATAAAATGCCTAAGATCTATAACCAAATATTCAAAATGGTATTAATGAACTTTTTATTACACAGTTCTATAGCTGAATTATTCCATTTTCATAGTTTACTGACACTTGCAATTCTTAAATACACCCCAGGTGTGTAGTAGTAGTTGTTGCTCTCCCATCCAGATCCCCTTTTCCAGCTCATCATAGAACCATCCTCAAGCTACTGTGAGTACTGCAGCTCATGTCTTACAACTGAGATGTTCTCAAAAGAGTTGTCGTTGGCTGAAGGAAACCACCTTTCCAGGAAACACCTGGGAGGCTAACCCTACCACCATCCCCATTAAATGATTAATAAAGATACAAAATCTCATCACCCTAACCTCAAGTTGGTACAGCACTGTGATGTCATTTACTCTTCTGGAATATCCCCCTTCCTCTTTATGTATCAGACCAAGTCCAGACTATATCCTTACTTAGCTCGTTCCCCTTTCTACCCACATCTCTCAATCGTTTAGAGGATATTCATGAAGAATATTCACTCAATAAATCATGTGTACTTGAATTCCTTACTCAGGCATTTCTTCTAGGGAACTGACCTAAGGGTTGATCCCTAGGAAGCAGACTCAATGGATGGGTTTCTGGAGTTGAACATATGGTGGTAAGCTGAAACAAAGACCCCATCTCTAGGTGGGAAGTTGATAGCCACTGACATACTATAACACTGCAATTGTTTAGGCAATCTGTAGGCTAAACTACAGATGCAAAGGGATGTACTTGGCTGTATAATATCTCTGGCACTGAAGAAGTATAATTGTTGTAGTAATTATAAGGATTGAGAAATTGGAAAAGTGTCCAAGCAACATTCATACTTTGACAAGATAAAATGGCAGACTAACGGTGATGAAACATCCATTCAAATAATTCAAATAAAAATGGACTCAGAGACTTCCTTAGCAACAGGTGAAATAAAAACATCACTTACTGTAACTGGAGAACTGATCATGCTAAGAAACAGACATAGAACCAGATTGAAAGAATAACAGAATTTATAAGGCTAATTCCTCATTTGGCAAATCTACATGAAATTTGGGGTCCAATTATGAAAAGAATGGGACCCTAAGATTTGAGATGGAAACCTTAGGTAGGTGAACTGGAGAACCTTGAGGCCCCAAATCCCCCTAAACTTTCTGAGCCTGGAGAAGTAGCACATAGCCTTTTCTTAGAGGATAATATTCATTCCCTTGCTTTAAGACAATGCAGAAGCCTCAAATGAGGCAGATGCTTTATAAGACAATGCTTGTCCTATTCAGGATCTACTCCCACAACCCTTTCTGGTCAATGGTCATTGACCAGAAAGCACAACATGACCCAACTAGGGCAGTGCTAAGCCTGCTCATGGAAGGAAGATAGTACATGACAAAAGAGCTGCCTTACCTGCCTGTCATATAGCAACAAAGATTGGGAGAGTATGACAGGGAATGGATACCCAAGGAGCAGAATCAAGAGGGGACAGAATATCAAGGTAGAAAAAGAAGAGTTTTCCAAAATGGAAAATGTTCATAACATGAGATTTAAGCCTTTTCTGGGGACCCAGAAGCCAATTATAAATTATGCTGGGGTGGTTCTTGGACTCTTGAAAAAAAGATTACTTGTATTAAAGAAAATTCCAGAAGTGTCATGGCAGATGTGGAGGAAGGTGGTCATGCCTGAAGCTGG
>JAQZBX010073772.1:0-14859 GCA_029593785.1 Cabassous unicinctus | reverse complement strand
GCCATGAGACTTTGAAAGGAACAGCAAGAAGGACCTTGTCGATGGAAGGCCACACTTACTTTCAGGGCAAACTCTGGCCTGACCGTTAAGATCTTGGATAGTGCAATTTTCCAATCTTCCTCAGTGATGGAAAGTTCTGTTTTGTGGCCAGATTAAGTGCTTCTTAACTTTTAAATCCCCAAGGCTGTCTTCCAACCATGGGGAGTGCAGGACATTTCTTGAGATTTTTATTTTATTTTCCCCAAGGCTGTGAAATCATCCTGACACTCCACCAGGCAAGCTTTCTCCTGAGTGACCAGTGCTGCCTGCCACCTGAACATCCATCACTCCTGTCCCTCACATGGCAGGGGCAGCTGCTCTTGAACCTGGTCCTACTCTCAGGGCAGATGGCATGGCCTGGTCAAGGAGCAATTGTCATGGGTCAGAATCAGCTCTCTGGGCTCATCAGCAAAACCCATGGCCTTCTTTGGACTTTCCAAGCACCATGAGTCTGAGGTTGTTGATGAGGGCATGCAGCAGAAGCCACCTTGTCCTGGACCTCAGTGAGACATGAAGTCCTAGGATGAGTCAGAGCAGAGAAACCAGGGTCACTCAATGAACCTGTACCCATCAAAGAGGCTGTGGGCAGAGTAGTCTGGAAAGACTTTGATGTGGCAGAAGGACCTGGACAGGGACTTCTGGGGGCATGAGGGGGTCTGGAGGGATGTGAGATTGTCCCACAGATCTGGGCCTCTGCAGCATTTCAGGACAGTGATGAAGACAGTCCAGATTGGTGGTGTGTCCACACACTGACAACAGGCTCCTAGGTGGGTGTCCAGGAGAAGAGGGTGCCTACTCATGCAGTAGGGGCTGGGAGTGGACATTCTGGAGCCCCAAGGAAGCTCAAGGTGGTTCCCTGGAGAGCTTGTGCTGAGCTCCACTAGGACGGCACCAGGCCCAGGGCCTGGGATGGCAGCTGGGGACTCAGGCAAGTAAGATGGGAGGACTCAGCCAGCAGAAGAAGGGAGCAGTCCAGTCAGCAGGACAAGGACACATGGCCTGGAGGGTCCCATAGCCAGGCTGCCTGGGAGCTTATCCTCCTGAGCTCATGGGGAGAAGGGCTCTCCAGCACAGGGTCAGGGGAGCAGGAGGACAAGGACAGTAAACCTGGGCTATCTCAAGGATCCCAGGGAGGCCTTAAGGGATTCATTTCCTGCTGTCCAACCCCAGTGTAGCATCAAACATGAAAAATTACCTGCTGGTTAATTTAGGTACCAGTTTCCTCTCCCTGTGGCCTGTCATCAGGATGTGACAAAAACTGACAAGCACAGGGTTGGTGTTGTAATGGTACACAGAGAGCATGACAATCCATGCACCAAACCTGAAATCCAGGGTGCATGTCAGGCCAGGCTGTAACTCCCCAGGATTGAGCAGGTTTTGCTTCTTATGACATGATTGCAGTGTCAGATGTTGCCACACGGGACCCTTGTCTTCACTGAAATACTTTGAAAATGACTTATAAAGATTTGCAAAGACCAAAATATACAAGGAACTCTTAAAATCCAGTAATAAGAAAACAAGCCAAAGAATTAAACAGACATGTCAAAAAAGAAGGTATATGGATGGGAAAATGTAAGAAAAGATGCTCAACATCGCACACTATTAAGGAATTGCAAATTAAAAGTTTGATTCCACTATACCCTGGTAAAATGGGCTAAAATCCAGAACGCTGACAACAAATGCTGGCAAGGATGTGGTGCAACAGGAGCTCTCATTCATGGCTGGTGGGGATGCAAAATGATTCAGGCACTTTGGAAAACAGTGTGGCAGTTTCTTACAAAGCTGAATACAAGCTTACCATAGGACCCAGCATTCACACTCAATATTTGCCCAAAGGAGTTGAAAATTATGTCCATGCAAACATCTGCACAGGAATGTTAATAGCAGCTTAATTCATAATTGCCAAAAATTGTAAGTGGTCAAGATGCCCAATCATAGTTAATGGATAAACAAACTGCACAGCCCTACAATGGCATATTTTTTAGGAATCCAAAGAAATGAGGTATCAAGTCACAAAATACATGGAAGAACATTCAACACCTGTTGCTAAATGAAAGTAGCCAGCCTGCAAAGTCTCAGTACTCTATGATTCCAAATATATGTCCCTGTGGAGAAGACAAACTATAGAGACTGTAAAGAGATCAGAGGCTCCCAATGTTTTTTGGGGGACTCTGTGGGCAGCACCCAGCAGAGTCCCCAAAGCACAGAGTGCAGTGGTTGCAGGGTGGTGGTAGTGGCCATGCCCCTGGGAGAGACCCTCATGGTAGGATGGTCCTGCCATCTAGACACCAGGCCAACAAAGTAAGCTCAGTACCAGGAACAACCCCCAATTCAGTGCCCAACACTTGTGTGGCCCCTCTCTGAGCATCAGGGACACAGGCACCCAGATCACTGTGCACTTGGCTGTGTACTACAGCTGTAATGTGGAGGAAATGAACATGAGCCTTGTCCCAGAATGCCCTGAGGCCAGGGAAAGAACATGACTGTCCACCACTTCTCCCAGGCAGCTCTTGCTCAATTAACCTTTCCTTTCTTGGTGCCAACATTCACCCTCTCCACCCACTAAAAGAGCCAAGTAGTCCCAGCTCCAGAATAAAGCTTTAGAAGACCCTGAGTCTTCGACAGAGGTCACAGGTACTGCTTATTTTGTTGTCCCTAAAGTCCCATGATTTGACCTCCCTGTAATTCCAGGAGATCTCAGATGTCAGCACAATCTCTAGCCACACCTCCTTCTCCTGGTGTCCAGCACAACTCTTCCTCCTCCTCCTCAGTCTCTAGCAGCACCTCCTCTTCCTGGCCTCCAGCAGCATCCCCTCATCCTGGACATCCACTTTGTCCCTTGCCACCTGGCACCCCCACATTTGCTCCTTCTCAAGGGCTTGCATCACAACTCCTTGTTGCTAATCTACAACCAGTGGGGCATTGCTGCATCACCCCATCAACATGGACAAGAATAGCAGCAACAAGGGGAGCATCCTGGTGAGCTGGGTGGAAAAGGCAGCCACTTGGGACCCCCCCTCAAACCTCTGTGGATACCAAAGTCACCCTAATGGCTTCCATGAAAAACCAGATCTTGGCTAAAAGCCAGCATACCCACTCCTTGGAGGAGGCAGGGGGCCATGATAGCACCCCACCATATAAAGGAGGACACTAAGGGAGGCAACCTCAGTCTGGCCAGTGTTAAGGGAGGATGGTTTGTTGGGGATGAGGACAATATATCCACTGAGCTCCCTCCAGCTCTGGGATGCTGATGATCTAAGACTCAGTGTCCCCTTGCTCACTCCTGAACAAGCAATGACCCTCCCCTTTCCCTGTGTGACCTCATCCAGATGCTCTTTCCAGCATGCTCATCTGACCACTCTACAAGTCTCTACTCTGTGCCCAGCAAGCCATGGCCCACCCAAGAGCCACCCCTGCCTGAACTGTTCTTCCCTATAATCCATACATGCACTTGAACTCGCTTACGAGGCTGGCCTCAGAGGACAACTACATAGGGCACTTTTGCAAAGCATGTCTTGTGTGGTCAGGTTGACCTGGATTCAGACCATTATCTGGACCAAACCCACAGATGGGCCATGTGACAGGCAAGATCATGCCATCATTGCTCAGAGGCTCAGTTTCCTTGAATGCAAAATGGGGTCAGTGACTCCACCTCAAGAGTCAGTTAGGGATTAGAGCAGAGGAGGTGAAGGCATCTAAAGAGCTTGGATCTCAGGAGGCTTGCATGTCCAAGTGAGCACAGCCCATGGATGAGGCCTCTGACCATCAGCAGGAATGGTAAGAATAGCTGAGCCAGTGACTCTGAGAGCACAGATCATGTTTGGCCTTGGTCACCTTGAGCTGTTGGTGCTGGTTGCTCATCTGTAAAATGGGATGATTTGCTGAGTGCCAGGGGGCTTCCCTAACACCAGTAATTATACCCCAACACTCTCTCAACTGTGGGAGTGGGGCCCACTTCCCTGGGCTCCCTCACATCCACTCCACACCAGCTGAGGACAGGCTGGACATCTGGTTCAGAGATCTTGTCAACAAATACAGGGGGAGGGAGGTAGAAGAGGAAGAGGAGGAGGCTGCCTTTCCTTCTCTTCTGCTCAGACTCAACTGCCCGCATCCCGGTCCCCCTGCTACTGGCTGTCCTCTGTGGGTGGCATCTGGGGACCTTGGCAGTGGGGAAGGTGGTAAATTATCTGGTTGCCCCCCACCCCCAACTCTTCAACCCCAATTTTCCAGGCTCTGCATGCCCACCAAGGCCAGCACCAGAATGGCCCCACCTAACTGTGTTCTAGATGCCCCCAAGTTCCAAGCGATGTGGGAGGTACAGGGAGGGCTGGTGGCATATCAGGATTGATGGTTTCTGTGAGCAGAGCTGTGATGCATCACACATATGTGTGCAGTTTGTCAAGCTCACATGTTCTTCCATACACCCTGCAGTGACCACCAGGCATGACTGCCCCACGTGCATAGTCCACTTTGTCCACCTAGGTAGGATTAGGCCATGGGTGCATGCGCTTCCAGATCCTCAGCAGGAGCAGTGCCCTGGAGCCCTCTACTCACAGCTGCTTGGTACATGGGTGGGGCTTGGACTTGCCAGAGATTCTTCCCGCCCACTCCGACCTGAGCACCAGAATATGGGTGGAACCTCACAGCAGGACAGGAACATTCAGCAGCATGGTGCTGTGCTAATGATGGGAGCAGTGTCTGTGGTGGTGACTGCCAGGCAACCCCAAGGTGCAATGAGTCCCACCCTAGGATGGGTGGGGGGAGTGGAGGCCCTGCCTAGAGCCCAGCAGCAGGTCACCAGTTGCAAGCAGTGAAGATTTCCCTGGACAGGGGAGGAGTGGACAAGCCTGAGGTAGAGGGTAGATTCCTAGATGAGTGCCCTGTCCTGCATCTCCTGGGGTGGGGGTGGTGGGGTACCAACCATTCCCACACCCCAACCCTATGGAGGCAACCTGGTGTGTCCTCTTTGAGAGCACACTTACCCACTTCCATATCAACTACTTAGTTTAAAATTTGTAAACTGAGACCCAGAGAGAGGGAGGGATTGGCCCAGGGCTCAGAGATGGGCAGAGTCCAGAGGGTAATGTAGGGTTACAGCTTCCAAGCCAGGGCTCAATACCCTTCCAAAGTGTTTCCTACACAGGCAGAAACCTCCAGAGGTTGTCTTAGGGCCAGGAGCCAAGGGCAACCTCAGACCCCTTATCTGGTGGATTGCACTCTGGGAAGATTCCTGGGCAAGGTCTTCTCCTAGAAGCAGGTGGTTCTTTTCCTCCTCCTCCAGCTCCAGCTCACAGGGAACCTTTAGGAACTTCTCTATTTAAAAATGAGGGATGAATTCAAAGGCTGCAATTTCCTTGGAATCAGTGCTTTGGGTAACCTGTTGTTGCTCTCACCCCACTTGACTGAAGGAGAGAGCCTCAGGCCTGGTCTCAACTATCAAAGCATTTCCAGTTATGAGACCTGAATTAATGAATGGACACTCAAGTGAGAGTACCACAAGGGCCCTGTGACCCAAGGCAACAGAAAACTCTCCTCTGGCACCAACACACCCCACTGAGACATCAAGAATCTTTCAAAAATTGACTAAAGGAGGATAATTACTGCTTAGCATTGGTCTTTGCCAAAGAAACCCCAAATAGATGGGATTCAAACTAAGGTGAGTCTTTGACCATCTAGGACCATGGACTAGTCTGCTCATATCATTCCTTCTGCATGAGTCAAGATACTCAAATCAAGACCAGCCCCTTTTGTAGCTGCACCAACTTCAACTTGAACTTTCCCTGGTCTCAGCCAGAGAATGATGGTGGGAACTGGTTCTGCCTGCAGAACCGTGGTCTGGTTTGTGGATGCACTAAGCCAGGGCATCCTTCCTTCAAGGAATGCTCCCATCTACACTGGGCTGGAGGGCAGCATCAAGCATCATGTCACAGCCAGGGCCAGACTGAGCTGCACCCATGGCTGGGATCCCAGCTATTCAGAGAAAGCCTTTCCAGGGCCATTGGGGCTACTGTGCTGACACTAGGAGGGGGGTGCCATGGCTTGCCCTGAGTTATACATTAAATCCAGGCATGAGACTCGCCTGGTCAGGGAGACCCCTGTCTTGAGCCCAGGGACCTGTCACACATCATCCAGAGTCTCCATGCCCATTCCTATCTCACTCTTGTCCAATGGTTTGAGAGCCTTTCCCTCATCATCATCCTCATCCACCCCATAATCACACATCAGCTCCCCTTTCCCACCACCTGCCTTGGCAGAGCTGGGGAAGAGAGCTGGGACCAGAAGCATACAAGGCCTTGTGTGTCCTAATAGAGGGTTTCCTGATCAGTCCCCTAGTCCCTGAGAACATGCCCACAAGTGGCTTGGGGAGCCTGTTTAAAATGACAGGTGTCAGGGCTCAAGCCCTCGAGAAGCTGCTTTGAGAACTTGGGGTGGAACCTGGGAATCTTGTTTTGTCATGGGTACAAAAATAAAAATAGACAGCTTTGACATCCATTTACCCAAAAAGACTTGGTAAGCTTCATGGTCACCTGAAGAGAGCACAAGCCATTTTGCTCCTGGTGCAAGTGTCAGATGGGGATTGAATCATGTACTCCACAAAAGGATCAGCATCCCTGTGGTGTGACCTCATTTATCAATGGAACATTTTGAAGGTCCTATTATTACTTAGGGTATGGACTCATTAGTGTGTAGTAGCTGTAAAAATCATATTTAGATAAGTTCAACTTGAATCAGAGTGGATCTTAACCCATATGGCTGAAGTCCTTTTACACAAAGGAAATTGGACTAGAGCCAGAAACCAGGAGAACCAGAGTGGGTGGGGGAGAGGGAGGGAGAGAGAGAGAATGATTGTAATATGAATGAGATGTAAATGCATCTATAAACCACAAGAGATGGTAGAAACAGCAAGATGACATTGGTTTAACTGGGCATCACTGTCTCTCTCACCAAAAACAGCTGAATGGGGGCAAGATCCTGCCTGAATGAGCTGTTTTGGGAACCCACAGAGCAGGAGGCTTCATGGCATTGATCTGGAAGGAGCCAGACAAAGAGATAACTTGCTCAAGTTGATGTTAGCTTGTTTCTTGTTTGCAATGCTTCCTCTTCTTCCATTTCTCATTTTCGGTTTTTAACAATTTTGTTTACCAACATTATCTCTTTTTCTTCCTTCAGCTTTCTATTTCCTGCTTTCTGTTGTTGTTCTTACAATCCACCATGCTTTGTTCAGTCCTCAATTTTTCTAGTTTTTATTTCTATCTCATCTGTCCTGTTTCTTTCTTTTATTAACTTTTTTCTTTATGTCTTTTCTTTTCTTTTTCCCTCTCTCCTCATCATTCCTGCCTTTTAATTCATTCTATATATTTTTCTCTATTTGGTTTCCCATTTCATTTTTGGTACTCCACTTTTTTATTCCCATTACTTTACACTGCTTACAAGAGTTAAATATTCATTTTCCAATATATTATACAGTTCGTCTTCTTTTACTATTATTATTACTATTGTCCTTTTTCTTTTCTTACCTCTTTCTCTTTCTCTGGCCCTAGTCTTTTTTCATCAAGGGAACATAGACAACAGCAAGGAAATAGAATAAGAAGAACAAAGTGTCAAAGAGAAAACTTAAACACAACCAAAAACAGCAACTAAATAAAACCCTAGAGTAGAGAGAGAATCTAATCAATGGAAGAAACCCATCAAGATAAAAAGATGACCATACAGCAACAAAAAATTAGAAAACATACTAACAAACAGGAAGACCTGGCCCAGTCCAATGAACAAACAAAAACCAGAAAAGATGCAGAACATCTAAAACTAATCAAAGTTGTCCAAACAAATATCAAGGGCCAACTTAATGAAGTGAAGGAAGAGATTAAGGATATTAAGAAGACACAGGGAGAACATACTAAAGAAATTGTAAACATACATGAAAAAATAACGGATATGATGGTGATGAATGGCACAATCCAAGAAAACAAAAATACACTGGAAGCACATGATAGCAGATTTGAACAGGCAGAGGAAAGAATTAGGAATGACGAGGACAGTACAACTGAATTCAAACAGATAGTAGAACATATAGATAAAAAGATAGAAAAAAAATCCAGCAGAGACTTAAGGATTTGAACAACAACACGAAACTCAACACAAAACTCACTTGCCTCAGTACTTGCTTGAGCACTGAGGCAAGAAAAGGATATAAAAGGCAGCCAGATTGGAACAGAAGAAGTAAAATTTTCATTATTTGCAGATGACATGATCCTATACATAGAAAACCCTGAGAAAGCTACAAGAAAGCTTCTAGAACTTATAAAAGATTTCAGTAATGTTGCAGGCTATAAGATCAATGCTCAAAAATTAGTAGCATTTCTGTACACTAATAACCAGCAATCTGAGGAGGAAGTAAAAAAAAATACCATTTACAATAGTAACTAAAAGAGTCAAATACTTAGGAATAAATTTAACTAAAGATGGAAAGGACTTATATACAGAAAACTACACAACACTGTTAAAGGAAATCAAAGAAGACTTAAATAAATGGAAAAATATTCCCTGTTCATGGAAAGTAAGAGTAAACATCATCAAGATGTCTATCCTACCCAAACTAATCTACAGATTTAATGCAATCTCAATAAAAATCAACACTATATTTTTTAAGGAACTGGAAAACTAACCACAAAATATATTTGGAAAGATAAGAGGCCCCGAATTGCCAAAGACATATTGAGAATGAAAAATGAAGTTGGAAGTATCACATTAACTGACTTTAAAATATACTACAAAGGTACAGTGCCCAAAATTGCATGGTATTGGCACAAGGATAGACCTACTGACTAATGGAACCGAATTGAGATTTCTGATATGGATCCTCACATATACAGTCACCTGATATTTGACAAGGCCACCAAGCCCACTCAGTTGGGAGAGAATGGCCTCTTTAAGAAGTGGTGCTTTGAGAACTGGATATCCATATCCAAAAGAATGAGAGAAGAATACCATCTCACACCTTATACAAAAATCAACTCAAGATGGATAAAAGATCTAAATACAAGAGTGAAAACCATAAAGACCTTGGAAGATAATGTAGGGAAGCATCTACAGGACCTTGTAATAGGAAATGGTTTCATGAACTTCACACCCAAAGCATGAGCAGCAAGAGAAAAAATAGATAAATGGGATCTCATGAAAATTAAAAACGTCTGCACCTCAGAGGACGTCATTAGGAAAATAAAAAGGCAGCCTACCCAACGGGAGAAAATATTTGGCAACCATATATCTGAATGGAGCCTAATATCCAGCATATAGAAAGAAATCCTACACCTCAAAGATAAAAAGACAAACAACCCATTTAAAAAATGGGCAAGCAACTTCAAAAGACACTTGTCCAAGGAAGAAATACAAATGGCTAAAAAGCACATGAAAAGATGCTCAACCTCACTAGCTATTAAGGAAATGAAAATTAAAACTACAGTGAGAAACTATTTTTCACCCATTAGACAGGCAACTATTAAAAAAGAAGAGAACTACAAGTGTTGGAGAGGATGTGGAGGTTGGGATCCCTCATCCACTGCTGGTGGGAATGCAGAATGGTCCAGCCATTGTGAAGGACAATTTGGAAGTTCCTCAAAAAGGTAACTATAGAACTGCCATATGATCCAGCAATTCCACTCCTGGGTATATATTCAGAAGAATTGAAAGCAAGGACACGAACAGATATATGCATACCAATGTTCATTGCAGCATTATTCACTATTGCCAAAAGTTGGAATCTACCCAAATGCCCATCAACAATGAATGGATAAACAAAATGTGGTACATACATACAATGGAATATTACTCAGCTGTAAGAAGGAATTAAGTGCTAACACACGGAATAACATGGATGAATCTTGAGGACCTTATGTTGAGTGAAGCAAGCCAGGCATTGAAGAACAAGTATTACATGACCTCACTGATATGAATTAAGCAAATCGAGCAGACTCAGAAAGCTATTGTCTGGAAGATAGGTTTATAGGAAATAGAAAGGGAGAAGAAGTTTGTGAGCCAATGCCCATATGGGCATAATCCATGATAAGGTAGAAGTGTGTAGCTAGGCACTGAAGGGATATGACAGGAGGGTAGTGAGACTATTGGGTTGGGTGGTGCAGGTTTGACGGGTGGATAGAGTGGGGAGGGTGGGTTGGATGATCCATGGAACTAGGGGGGGAGGGTTGAGTGAGACACCAAGTGAACACTGGGGATTGGCAGGTATGTGGCTCAAAGTAGAAAGTAGGGAATGCTCTTATGGCAATATGACAAGGAAGGGTTACTGGTTTAGGGTGTTGGATGGGGGGCAGCATTCAGTACAGGGTACCACTGGGGCAAGCTTCTAAGGAGTGTGTGAGTGATCATTTTGTCATAGTGTTTTATGTCAGTGGGTGGAGACGCACATAATGAACAGGAAGGAATTGAGCTCCTATGGGGGAGACGGCAGATATGTTCTCAAACAAAGGGTTGGGAGTCTCTCTAGAGCATGGGTGGTTCCTAATACAGGAGGACAAACCAGTGTGTCAAGACCTCAGTGTTGGGAAGCGGGTGTGGCTCAATGGATAGAGCTCCCGTTTACCATGCGGGAGGCCCCGGGTTCACTTCCCGGGGCCTCCTTGTGAGAGTAGGCCAGCCCACTCAGCGCGGTGGGCTGATGCAGCGGGACCTCACAGCAAGGGGGAGATAAGCAGACACGGAAGAAACACACAGCGAATGGACACAGTAAAACACAAGCAGCAAGGGGGGGATAAATAAATAAATAAATAAATCTTTTTAAAAAATTTTAAAAAAAGACCTCAGTGTTGTTGCAAGTAACTGTGAATCTTGTCATCCAAGGAGTGAAGCCAGGTGTTTGCCATGGGCCCTGAGGGGAGGGGGAGGGAGGAATAGAGTAGATGGAACAGGGGGAATTAAGTGGGCAATGGGATATTTAGTTCTACATGATCTTGTAATGATGGACATAGGCCGTGTTAAATATCATCAAAATTTATAAGTGTACAGTCTGAAATGTAAACCACTGACCATGATTAGTAGCTATATTTCACTATTTATATATCAGTTGTAACAAATATACCATCCACATATAAAAAGGTATTAATATGGGAAGGGGGAAAGGGGGAGGATGTTGTGTATATGGGAGTCCCCTGTATACTGTATGTGATTTTACTGTGACCTAAACCTTCCTTGAAAACAAAATTTAAAAAAGTAACACTGGGGAATAAATGGAAGAAAATCTCATTGTACATACAGGACAACAGATATTACAGTGTTGAAAGGCAAAATGTCAAAAAAAAGTTTTAATATTTTTCATTATTTTCTAATATCCCATTTTTTAAATTTTATTTTTAGTTTATAAAAATTTTTATGTATTTTATTTCTTATATTTAAACCTATCATTATTTCATTTTCCTATTAATTGTATTTGGCTATTTTATTGGCTTCATTTTTGAAGAAGCTTTAGATCACAGAAGGGTTACAACTGGGGCAAGGGAGGATCATTGGTGTGGGGTGACAGTGATGGGGGATACATTGGAGGAAGTTTACCTGGACATACATATAAGGTGTATAAATGTGTTCAAATGCTCACGGGGCATTGTCACAGTGGGTGGAGATTCACACAATAACAGAGAATATTGAAATCCCATCCTGGAGAGCTCTGCCACGTTCTCTAATGCAGCAGCAATGGGCAGAAAAGCAGGGCATAGAGGCAGTGTGGAGAAATTGCACAGATCAGAGCAAACCACAGCTGCCAGGAGTGAAACACTCTGCTTGAGACATAAATTACAGCACCTGGGGCCTGGGAAAAGAAGTTGAGGAGAGACATTCTTTCTGTTTCTTTTTTGAAGGAGAAACTTCAAAAAAGAAAATTCCATGTGCATACCAGGTAATTTTTGAAAGCTACCACACATGCCTAAGGCAAAATGTATACACAGAAAGACCAGAGAAGAACATAACTATTCACCATGGCCTGATCTATAAGCTCAGAATAAACTGAGCTAAGCATTGATGGAGAGGCTTAACACAGAGTCAATCTACATGACAGCCTTCAAAAATGAAAGAAGGAGAGAGAAAGAAAGAGAGAGGGAAGGAGGGAGCACCTGGAAATAAAGCGCCTGGAAATAAAGATCCATCATAAAATTATCTACATAAATAAATATAAATGCTGGTATGATTGTATTATTGGTTTGCAACTCTACTTTTTATTTCTTACTTGATCTAAAATACAAATGCATAACAAAATCATCATAGTTCTATGTTATAGGGCACACAAATTATAAAGATGCAGTTTTTGTCAAGAAGAGCATTAAGGGGAGGGATGGAGAGATACAGGAGCAGAAATTGTGCATGCTATGAAGTTACATTGGTATCATATCAAATGTGAGTGTTATAGATTTAGAATGTTAAATGTAAACCCCATGGTAACCATAAAGAAAATATCTAAAAAATATGCAGAAAAGGAAATAAGAAGGAAATCAAATTGTTTCTCTACCTTTCATAGATAAAAAAAACTACACACAAAGAAGGCAGCAATGGAGGAAATGAGGGACAAAAAAGTCATCAAAAGACAGAGATTGATAGAATGGATAAAAAAGAATGATCCCACTATATACTATGTGATGCTTACAAGAGACTCACCTTATAGATCCCAAAACACAAAAGGTTAAAAGTACAGAGATGAGAGAAGCAGATGTGGCTCAGGCAACTGGGCTTCTGCCTACCATATGGGAGGTCGCTGGTTCAGATCCCTGTGCCTCCTACAGAAGACTGCGAGCTGGTGTGACAGGCAGGCACGGCAAGCTGATGCAACAAGATGATGCAACAAGAGACACAGGGAGGAAAAACAGAATGAAAGACACAACAAAGCCAGGAGCAGAGGTGGCTCAAGCGATTAGGCACCTCCCTCTCACATCACAGATCCCGGGTTCAGGCCCTGGTGCCTCCCAAAGAAACAAGGAAGATGAACAGACACAGCAAGTGCAAATAACAAGGGGGTGGGGAGTAATAATAAATACTACTACACATGAAAAACTATTGCATGCAAATAGTAACACAGAGAGCTGGAGTGACTATATTAGTATCAGACAAAATAGACTTTAACTAAAAATCTGTTATAAGATACAAAGAAGGAGATTATATATTAATAAAAGGGTCAACCCATCAAGAAGAAATAACAGTTATAAACCTTTATGCACCTGAAGCAAACACTGACAAAACTGAAGGGAAAAATAGACAGTTCTATAAAAATAGTTGGAGACTTAAATATCCCACTTTCAACAGTGGAAAGAACATCCAGACAGAAGATCAATATGGAAACAGAGGACCTGAACAATACTATAAACAAACTGGACCTAGCAGAATACTGCAGCAGAATACGCATTCTACTCAAGTGTACATGGATCGCTCTGCAGGATAGACCATATGTTAGGTCACAAAACAAGCCTCATTACATTTAAAAAGATTGAAATCATATAAAGTATATTCTCTGACCATAATGGAATGAAGCTAAAAATTAAGAACTGAAGGAAAATTGGAAAATCCACAAATATGTGAAAATTAAATAACATATTCAAACAACCAATGGGTCAAAGAAGAAATCACAAGGTAAATCAGAAGATTCTTAGGGACAAGTGAAAATGGAAACACAACATACCAAAACTTATGGGATGCCACAAAGGCAGTCCTTAAGGGGGAATTATAGCACTAAATGCTTACATTAAAAAAGAAGAAAGAGCTCAAATCAATAACATAATTTCACATCTTTAGGAACTAGAAAAGCAAGAGAAAACTAAACCTATAGTTAGCAGAAGAAAGGAAATATATAAAGTAGGCAGAGATAAATGAAATAGAGAATAGAAAAACAATTGACTGAATCAATGAAACCAAAAGCTGACTCTTTGAAAAGGTGAAAAAAGAAACCCTGATAAAACTTGAGATACACTGACAAAGAAAAAACAAGAGAGAAAATGCAAATAACTTTAATCAGAAATGAAAATGGGGACATTACTACCAATCTTGCAGAAATTAAAGAGTACAAGACAATATTATGAACAATTGTATACCAATACATCAAATAACCTAGATGAAATGGACAAATTCCTAGAAACACACAATTTACCTAAACTGACTCAAGAAGATCTCAACAAACCAAGAACAAGATCTCAACAAACCAATAACAAGTAAAGAGATTGATTCCGTAATAAAAATATTCAAAGAACTAACACCAATCCTTCTCAGATGCTTCCAAAAAATTGAAGAAGAGGGGACTCTTCCTAACTCATTCCATGAGAACAGCATTACCTTGATATCAAAGTCTTATAAAGACATCATACGAAAAGAAAATTACAGACCAATTTTCCTTATGAATGTAGATGCAAAGATCCTCAACAAAATTCTAGCAAATTGAATTCAGCAGCAGATCAAAAGGATTAAAATGACCAAGTGGATTTTATTTAAGGAATAGAAGCAATAGTGGTTTAACAAAAGAAAATCAATTACTATAATACAGCCCATTAATAGAATGAAGGAATAAAACCAGATGATCATCTCAATTGACACAGCAAAGACGTGTGACAAAATTCAACACTCTTTCATGATTAAAAAAACAAAACACTCAGAAAAATAGGAATAGAAGGGAACATCCTCAATATGACAAAAAGAATTTATGAAAAACCCACTGCTAACATTATATTCCATGGTGAAAGAATACAACCTTCCCCCTCAGATCAGGAACAAGACAATGATGACCACTTTCACCACCACTATTCAGACATTGAACTGTAAGTTCTAGCCAAATCAATTAGG
>JAQZBX010073771.1:0-14627 GCA_029593785.1 Cabassous unicinctus | reverse complement strand
ACCACTTATCTATTTTTTCTTTTGTTGCACATGCTTTAGATATAAGGTCCAGGAAACCATCACCTACTACAAGGTCTTGAAGATGTTTCCCTACATTTTCTTCTAGTAGTTTTATGGTCCTGGCTTTTATATTTAGATCTTTGATCCATTTTGAGTTGATTCTTGTATAGGGAGTGAGATAGGGGTCCTCTTTCATTCTTTTAGTTATAGATATACAGTTCTCCCAACACCATTTGTTAAAGAGACTTTTGTCCCGTTAACATGGGCTTGGTAGGTTTGTCAAAAACCAGTTGACTGTATAGGTGAGGGTTTATTTCTGGGTTCTCAATTCTATTCCACTGATCGATGTGTCTATCTTTATGCCAATACCATGCTGTTTTGACCACTGTAGCTTTGTAATATGTTTCCAGGTCAGGCAGTGAAATTCCTCCCATGTCTCTCTTCTTTTTTTTAGAATGATTTTGGCTATTTGGGTGCACTTACCCTTCCAGATGAATTTGGTAATTGCCTTCTCCAATCCTGTAAAGTAAGCTGTTGGGATTTTGATTGGTATTGCATTGAAACTATAAATCAGTTTGGGTAAGATTGACATCTTCATGATATTTATTCCTCTAATCCATGAGCACGGAATGTCTTTCCATTTGTTTAGGTCTTTTTAAATTTCTTTTAGCATTGTTTTGGAGTTTTCTGCATATAGATCCTATACTTCTTTGGTTAAATTAACTCCTAGGTATTTGAGTCTTTTTGTTCCTATTGAAAATGGAATTCTTCCCTTGATTTCCTCGTCAGGTTGTTCAGTATTACTGTACAAAAATATTACTGATTTTTGCGTGTTGATCTTGTATCCTGCCACTTTGCTGAACTCATTAGCTCAAGTAGCTTTGTTGTGATACTTCAGGATTTTCTAAGTACAGGATCATGTTATCCACAAACAGTGAGAGTTTTACTTCCTCTTTTCCTATTTGGATGCCTTTAATTTTTCTGTCTTGTTTAATTGCCTTAGCTAGAACTTCTAGTACAATGTTGAATAACAATGTTGACAGTGACAGTGGGCATCCTTGTCTTGTTCCCGATCTTAGAGGGAAAGCTTTCAACCTTTCCCCATTGAGTATATGTGGGTGGTGGGTTTTTCTTATATGCCTTTTATCATATTGAGAAATTTTCCTTTTATTCCTATCTTTTGAAGTGTTTTTATCAAAACAGGATGCTGGATTTTGTCGAATCCAGCATCTATTGAGATCTGCATCTATTGAGATCGTCATGTGTTTTTTTTCCCCTTCAACTTGTTAATGTGGTATATTACTTTGATTGATTTTCTTATGTTGAACCAGCCTTGCATACCAGGAATAAATCCCACTTAGTTGTGATGTATAAGTTTTTGATGTGCTGTTGGATTCGATTTGCAAGTATTTTGTTGAGATTTTTTGCATCTGTGTTTATTAGAGAGATTGGCCTGTAATTTTCTTTTTTTGTAGAATCTTTATTTGGCTTTGGTATTAGGGTGATGTTGGCTTCATAAAATGTGTTGGGTAATTTTCCCTCCTCTTCAATTTTTTGGAAGAGTTTAAAGAGGATTGGTGTTCATTCTTTTCTAAATGCTTGGTAGAATTCACCTGTGAAGCCATCTCGTCCTGGCCTTTTCTTTGCTGGGAGATTTTTGATGACGGATTCATTGTCCTTAAATGTGATTGGTTTGTTAAGTTTTTGTGTTTCTTGTAGCGTCAGTGTAGGTTGGTTGTGCATTTCTTGGAATTTGCCCATTTCATCTAGGTTGTCTAGTTTGGTAGCATATAGTTTCCCATAATATCCTCTTATGATTCTTTTTATTTCTGTGGGGTCATTTGTAACTTCCTCCCTTTCATTTCTGATTGTATATATTTGCACCTACCCTCTTTTTTTCTTTGTTAGTCTAGCGAGGTGTTTTTCAATTTTATTGATCTTCTCAAAGAACCAGCTTTTGATTTTGTTGATATTCTCTATTGTTTTTCTGTTCTCGTTTTCATTTATTTCTGCTCTAATCTTTATTATTTCTTTCCTTCTGCTTGCTTTGGGATTGGTTTGCTGTTCTTTTTCTAGTTTCGCTAGTTGTTCAGTTAAATCTTTGAGTTTAGCTCTTTCTTGTTTTTCACCATAGGCATTTAGGGCTATAAATTTCCCTCTCAAGACTGCCTTCGCTGTATCCCATAAGTTTTGATACGTTGTGTTCTCATTTTCACTTGTCTCAATTTATTTACTGATTTCACTTGCAATTTCTTCTTTGATCCACTGATTATATAGGAGTGTGTTGTTCAGTCTCCACACTTTTGTGAATTTACTTTTTTCTGGTCTATTATTGATTTCTAGTTTCATTCCATTTTGATCTGAGAAGGTGCTTTGTATAATTTCAATCTTTTTATATTTATTGAGAGTTGAATTGTGACCTAACATATGGTCTATCCCGGAGAAAGATCCATGGGCACTTGAGAAGAACCTGCTGAGTTTGGATGCAGTGTTCTGTCTATGTCTGTTAGGTCTAACTTGTTTATGATATTGTTCAAGTTCTCTCTTTCCTTGTTGATCTTCTGTCTAGTTGTTCTATTTAATGATGTGAGCAGGTTGTTGAAGTTTCCAATGATTATTATAGAAATGTCTATTTCTCCCTTCAGTTTTGCCAGAGTTTGTCTTATATTTTGGGGCACCTTGGTTAGGTGCGTAGATATTTCTGACTGTTATATCTTCCTGGTGGATCATCCCTTTTAGTTAATAAGAGAGTTTATGCAAGTTTGCTGGATACAAAATAAATGTAAAAATATTTGTGAGAATATGTGCACCACCATATATCAAAACTTACTATAAAGAGATGATATTTAAGTCAGTGCTATATTAGTGCAGGATAGTCAAATAGAGCAACAATGACACAGAATAGTAAGCCAAGCAATAGATTCTTTATACAGTACAGATGTGAGTCCTGTAGAGCATTGGATAAAAGACAGACATTTCAAAAACAGTGCCAACACAGTTGGGTATCTATATGGAAAAAAAGAAATTAGGTTCCTGCCTCACATCATACACTAAAATCAATTCCAGATGGATTAAAGACCAGATTGTGAAATCAAAATTATATTTGCTTTTTGGACTTTCAATTCCAGAACAAGGTGTGGTAAATTCACTATTTTCAGCACCTTATCTCTAAATACAGCTAAATGCCCCCAAAATATTCTGCAGACAATTTTAAAAGGACTCCAGAAGCTAGAAAGAAAAATGAAGACTGACTGCAGAATTTGGGCCTTGAGGAATGATTGTATAATGAGTTCCCTGGATTTTATTTTTATCTCCCATATACTCCTAAACTGGATACTAGAGAAGCCTAAAATATAGGAAAGCCTTCTCTCTCTTTGGCTAAAAAACTTTGAAAAGGGAAGTCCAACAGAGATCTACTGGGGTTCCCCAATCCTTGGTCCACAACTGGGGTCCCTGTTAGTGTCATCATCTACAGGTAGCAGTGGCAGCAGTGAAGCCCCAACCACCTCATCCCCTGCTCCACATCCAGGACCCTGGTGGGTGGTCTGATCTGACTGCAGCAGCAGCAGAAAAACCCCAGGCCATCCAGCTCTGCCTTGATAAGCCAAGCACAGTGGGTGGTCTGATCCCCTGACAGCAGTGAAGCCCTGGGTTGTCTAAGCACTCACTGCACAACTGAGGTACTGGCAGTAGTCCCATCCATTCACAGCCCTTAACATAATAACCAAAATATACAGCATACAATAAAAATCATCCGTCATACCAAGAACCAGAAGAACCACAATTTGAAAGAGAAAAGACAATCAACAGATGCTAACATTGAGGTGAATCAGATGTTGGAATTACCTGAGAAGAATTTAATGCAGCTCTCAAAAAATTGTTTCAATAATCAATTACAAATTCTCTTAAAACAAGGAAAAGATAGATAATCACATCAAAGAAATAGAAATTACAAAAGATCAAATGTAAATTAAAGAACACACAAAAAAATACAATAACAAAAGAAAATTTGCTGGATGGAATCAACAGTAGAGTGGCAATGGAAAAACATAAAATCTATGAACTTGAAGACAAATCAACAGAATTTATTCAACCTGAACAATAGAGATGAAATAGACTTTTTTTCAAAAGAATGGTTTCAAGGATTTATTTAACAAATACCTAACATTTGAATCATTGGAGTTCCAGAATAAATAATAAATATTGCAATATTTAGAACAACCACTAAGAAATTAATACACTTAAAAAGGTTATAAAAAACATAACACTGAAATTGTTCAAGTGACCTCCAGTAAGGCAAAAAGAAAGACACTGAGGATCAAGAAACTGAAAAACAAACAAACAGACAAAAACAATAAAATGGCAGACTGACGCGCCAACATATCAATAATTACTTTAAATGTAAATAATCTAAATACACTTACTAAAAGAAAGATTGACAAAGTGCATTAAAAAAATAACCCAACTATATTCTATCTACAAAAACTTGCTATTGACACATGCATTTTGAAAATAAAAGGATAGTAAAAGATATATAATGCAAACAATCAGAAAAAGCAGGAGTAGCTATATTGCTATTAGACAAAGTAGACCTCCAAGCACAGAAAGTGACAGGGACAAAAAGGGACATGACATAGTAATTAAATGATCAATCCACCAAGAAGATAGAACATCTTTGAGAGTGTATGCACCA
Organism: Cabassous unicinctus; assembly: GCA_029593785.1. Lineage (NCBI taxonomy): Eukaryota > Metazoa > Chordata > Mammalia > Cingulata > Chlamyphoridae > Cabassous > Cabassous unicinctus. The sequence goes on along the minus strand of JAQZBX010073771.1, from coordinate 9,934 downwards.
AACAATAGGGCTTCAAAATACATGAAGCAAAACTGATAGAATTTAAAGGGGAAATAGAAGAATCCACAATTATAGTTGGAGACTTCAACACTCCATTCTCAGCAATTGATAGAACTACTAGTCAGAAAATCAGCAAGGATATATAAAATCTGAACAACACCTTAACCAATAGGATATAATTGACGTTTATAGAACATTTTACCAAACAACAGCAGGATACACATTCTTTTCAAGTTCCATGGACCATTCACACAGGTAAGCCATAACCTGGTTAATAAAACTAGACTCAACAAATATAGAAGAACTGAAATTATGCAGAGTGTGTTCTACAACTACAACTACAACTACAATGGGATCAAACTATAAATCAAAAATGGAAAGATAAGAAAATCTCCAAGAAAACACAAAGACCTGAATAAAAATGAAATTTTGAACAAATAAAAAATTGTGGGGCCCAGCTAAAGCAGTGCTGAGAGGGAAATTTATAGCACTAAGTGTTAACATTAGAAACGAGGAAAGATCTCAAATCAATAATTTAGGTTCCTCCCTAAGAAAACAGGTAAAGAAGAGTAAAATAAAGCCAAAGCAAGCAGAAGAAAGGAAGTATTAAAAATAAGAGCAGAAATAAATGCAAGTGAAAACAAGAAAATAATAAAGAAAAATAAAGCTAGTGCTTCAAAAAAATCAATAAAATTGGTAAAGCAAGACTGACAAAAGATTAAAAGAGAGAAGGCACAAATCACCAATATTAAGAATGAAACAGTTCATTCCAAGATATCCTGCAGCTATTAAAAGGATAATAAGGGAATACCACAAACAACTTTGAACTCATAAATTTGACAACTTAGAAAAAAATGGACCAATTTGTCAAAAACCACAAACTACCAAAGTACAGTCAAGATGAAATAGATAACCTGAATAGCCCTATGGTTATCAAGAAAGTTGAATTTGTACCTAAAAACTACCAAAAAAGAAATCTCCAAGCCCAGATGGTTTTACTGGAGAATTTTGCCAAAAACTAAATGAATTAATAACAATTTTATATAACCTTTTCCAGAAAACATAGGATGAGGAACACGTTATGAAGCCAGAATTACCCTGAAATGCAAACCAGACAAAGACAATACAAAAAAAAAAAAAAAAGAAAACTACATACCAATTTCTCTTATGAACTTAGATGCAGAAATCCTCTACAAAATTCTAGCAAATCAAACCCAACAATGTATAAAAAGAATAATATCCACAAGCAAGGGAGGTTTATTCCAGGTATGAAAGGCTGGTTCAATATTCAAAAATCTCTGTAACCTACAATATCCAAAGGCTAAAGAAGAATCAGTTGCTTATGTCAATTGATGCATAAAAAACATTTTATAAAAGCCAACACCCATTCATGATTTTTAAAAAATTCTCAATTCACTAGGAACAGAGGGGGAACTTCCTTAACCTCAGAAAGAGTATCTGCAAAAAATCTACAGCTAACATCACAGTACAGGTGAAGGACTAAATATTTTCCTTCTATGATCAGGAACACGGCATGGACTAGGAATGTTACTGAAGTCAATGATTAGTTCTAAGAGTTTTTTGTTTTGGTTTGCTTTGTTTTCATAGATTTATTGGAATTTTCTATATTGACAATCCTGTTGTCTGCAATTAGAGATGGTTTTTTTTTCTTCTTCTTCTTTTCCAATCTGTATGGCTTTCATTTCCTTTTTTCTAGCCTAATTGCAGTGGTTAAAACTTCAAGTACTAGGCTGAATAAGAGTGGTAAGAGCAGGTATCCCTGCCTTGTTCCTGATCAATTGGTTATCCATAGACAAAAATAAAGGTCCTCAATAAAAACCTCACATCTTATACAAAAATTAACTCAAAATGGATCATGGTCCAAATTCTAGAAAAAAAGCATGAGAGAAAATCTTTGGGGTACATAGTCAGGTAAAGAGTTCTTAGACTTGATACCAAAAACATGATCCATAAAGGGAAAAATTAATAAATTTGACCTCATCAAAAATTAAAATTTTACTCTGCAAAAGACCCTGCTAAGAGGATAAAAACACAAATTACATACTGGAAGAAACTATTTGAAAATCACATATCCAATAACAGGCTTGTAGCTAGAATATATAAAGGATTCTCAAAACTCAGCCTTGATAAAAACAAACAATTCAATTAGAAAATAGGCAAATGACACGCAAAGGCATGTCACCAAAGAGCATATACAGATGGCAAATAAGCACATGATGATCAACATTATTAGCTGTTAGAGAAATGCAAATTAAAACTCATGAGATATCCCTACACACGTATATCAGAATGGCTAAAATTAAAAAAAAAAACCATAGCAATAACACCAAAGGCTGGCAAAGATGTGGAGAAACCATATCACTCATACATTGCTGGAATTTAATATGGTATAGCCATTCTGGAAAATGGTTTGATGAGTTCCTTTTGAGACTAAAAATGGACTTACCCTATGACCCAACAATTGTACCCTTAAGCATATATGCTAGAGAAACGAAAACAACTTCTCACATAGACGTTTGTATAAAAATTGTTCATAGCAGCTTTATTTGTAATAACCCCAAACTGGAAACTACCCAAATGTCCTTCTATGGGTGAAAGGTTAAACAAGTTGTGTTGCATCATACTATGAGGTACTACTTGGTAATAAAAAGGAATGATCTGTTGACACACATAACAACTTGGATGAGCCTCAAGGAAATTATGCTGAGTTAAAGAAGCCAATGCCAAAAGGATACATACTGCATGATTCTATTTATGTAATAATATTTGTGAAATAACTTACAAACATAGAAAACAGATTAGGAGTTAAAGAGGGGAGGAGTTGGGGGGTAAAAAGGTCTAGCAAAGAGACTCTTGTGCTGATGGTGCAATTAAATATCTTAATTGTGGTGGAATGGCATGAAGCTACGCATGTGATAAAGTCGCATAGAGCTGTGCAAATACACATGCACACATAACTGGTGAAATCTGAATAAGCTCCCTGGGTTATACCAATGTCAATTCCCTGGTTGTGCTATTATGCTATAATTATGTAAGAAGTTAACATCCGGGCAGGCTGTGTGAAGGGTGTCAGGATGTTCTCATACATTTAACACCTTCCTATGACTCTATAGTTATTTCAAAATATGAAGTTTAAAAAATATCACATCACTTTTAGACTTAAAATAGGAGAATATCATGACCCTAAGATAGGGAAGGAGTTCTTAAATAAGACATGAAGAGTACTAGTTGTAGGTGGATAGATAGACTGATATGACAAATGTGGCAAAATGTTATAATTGGTAGATCTGGGTATGGGAGGTATGTTGGATTTCTCTGTATGGGGTTTGTATTATTTTTGCAACAGTCCTGCAAGTTTGAATTTATTTCAAAATAAAAAGTATGTGTGTGTGTGTTTAAGTACTTGTTATCAAGTACTTTCCTTCAGTTTTCAAACTGATTTAAACTCCATGTAGCACTTAATGATTATTTATCTTGAAATCTCATTTTGAAATTATTTTCTAGCTTGCCTTCTATGGCACTTAAATTTATTAAATTTTCCTTCTATCTCTCTACACTTCTTGATTCATTCATTGAACAAATACTTATTGAGCACCTATTATGTGGCAGGAATGGTTTTAGGTTTAGGATACAGTAGTGAACAAAACAGATCTTGGGGAGCAGATGTAGCTCAAGCAGTTAAGTGCCTGCTTCCCACATGGGAGGTCCTGGGTACAGTTCCCGGTCCCTCCTAAAGAAGACAAGCAGATGCAATGAGCAGATGCAACAAGCTGAAGCATCGCACTGATGCAACAAACAGATGCAACGAGCAGACAAACGAGCAGACACAGCAAGCAGGGAATGGATGTGGCTCAAGTGATTGGTCACCCTCCTCTCACATGGGAAGTCCCAGGTTTGGTTCCCAGTGCTTCCTAAAGAAGATAAGCACACACAATGAGCAGGCACAGGGAGAACACAATGAACAGACACAGTGAGCAGACAACAAACACAAACAGTGAGTGGAAACAATGAGCAGACAAATGAGGGAGCCATCTCGGGGCAGGGGGAACAGATCTTTACAAATAGATAAGCCCCTTCCCAAGAGGGCTTACGGTTTAAGGTTAGTTGATGGGGTAAGAAGACAAAAATGTTCAAATAAATAAGTATGGCAGTTGGTCCTAAATGTTATAAAAAAAAAAATAAATCATGGAAGGGGAATGCTGGGGAAAGATAAGATGCACAGTTTTAAATAAGATGGCTAGGGAAGTCCACCAAGGAGTCATTTTAGCAAAAAATGACTATGTGGGGAAGAGGGTTCAGAAAAAAGGGTTGAGCAAGGGAAAAGACTACGAGGATGTGTGCTTGGCCTGTTCAAGGCCTCGCAAGGAGGTCAATGTGATTGGAACAGAGTGAAGGAAAGAGTAATAGGAGATGGTGTTAGGTAATGAGGCCAGATCTCCATGGTAGAGCCTTACAGGTCATTGTAAGGATCTTGCTTTTACTCTAAATCAGTGGTCTCAAGGTGTGGTCCCCAACCAGCATCAGCATCCCCTGGAACCTTCTAGAAATAGAAATTCTCAGGCCCTAGCCCATACCCACTGATGACACTCTAAAAGTGGGACCAGTGATCTATGTTTGGAAAGCACTTCCTCTAGATGGTACTGATGCACACGGAAGTTTGAGAAACACTGCTCTAAACAATTCGGAAACCATTGGAGGGCCCTGCATAGAGGAATGGCAGATCGGATTTTCCTTTTGGCTTCTGCACTGAGAGCCCTTTGTAGGGGAGCAAGAGTGGAGAGAGGGAGACCAGTTAGAAGGAGTCCATGGGAGAGAAGGTGGTGACTTGGTCTGCCATAGTGGTGGAGGTGGAGAGCAGGTGACAGTCACTGATCCCCAAAGGCTCTTCACTGTTTATAGAGATCTTCTTTAGGGAGCACGGTTACAGGGTTACGGGGTTTTCCATGTTACTTCTATGAGAAGATGCCCACATCCACGTATTACCAGTCTGCAGAGCTTGCTTCCTATCTTAGTCTCCTAGGACTGCCATCACAAAGAACCACAAACTGGATGGCTTAAAGCAACAGAAATTCATTATTCACAGTTCTGGAGGCCAGACGTCCCAAATCAAGGGGCCAGCAGGGCCGAGATCCTTCTGAAATCTGTAGCTGTTTGGGAGATTCCTTCCTTGCTTTTTCTAGCTTCTGGTGTTTGCTGGAAATGCTCGGTGTTCCTTGACTTGGAGATGCAATTCAACCCATGTCAGTCCCCCACGTTCAACTTCCTCTGGGATATTTCGTAAGGAAATATCCCTGCACTTTTACTTAGTGGGAATACCCTGCGCACTTCAGTATCTGCAGTATCTATTCTTATACTGATATATTCCTAAGGAAGATTAAAATTTCCATTTCTGGACTCCTTTACCCCCCATATGAGCCACCAACCCTCTTACTCCTAGGAATCAGGTCAGTCTGCCTCCCAAACCCATGGCTTTAAACCATTTTTATCATATAGCACTCAAAGAACCGAAACAGGCAGGATGCTAAATCTGTCATTTTGAGATGGTGAGGCACGCTTTCCCAAGTTTGGTTGGGCCAGGTTTGTATGGGACTACAGTCAATGAACTTGCCAGACTCTAGGTAGTTCATTCATAAATGCTGACGCTGACAGGGGACAAGAATGAAATGAACGCTTGTAAGAACTACATGTATCTCTGAGTGTTTGTTTATCTGATCATTTTGAAACTAATCTTAGAATTTCTACAACATGTAATGCTAAACACATGTCAATTATTGTGGACTTAATGCAGCACATAGAAATGTTTCTAAGAGTGAGAGGCACTAAGAGCCTGTCACGGGGACAGGCTATTGACACAATCTGCTTATGCCTTCTGTAAGCTGCATTTAGTCACGGACAACTGTATGTTGCTCTTTTAAGAGCTCAGTCACTGAGATCATTATTTCTGTGTCTGAGAAGAATAAGATTGTTAATTGTGTTTACAATAAAATATGCGAATAAATAAATAAAATACTTTAATATTTTATTAAAACTGTTAGGGTTTTCTAGAACAACTTCCACTACTCTAGGTACAAGTCAGTTTTATTCCTCATGCCAAGTCTTATTGATTGTCTGTGACTGCTAGGAGCTTTGTGAGGTGAATTCTGAGGCTCAGTCTGGTTTCAACAAGAAAGAGGGTCATGTCTGATAGGTAATGTTTCCCATTGGCAGGGGTTATGAGGTGGTGGCTCAGAAGCCTTATAATGACTAACCTTTCCACAGAAGCAAAAAGAATCAGCTTTATTGGGGTATCGAGTGATCACTCAACATTTGTAAAACTAGATGTCTGTCTGTTTTCCTCTCTGAACTGCTTATCTTTCTCTACTTTGCATTTCCCTCACAGCCCTACTGCCCGTCTGATGGCCATTCCGTCTAGCATGAAATTCTCTACTTGGCTTTTAGGGTCCTTATGATCCCTCCCCAGCACTCCTACCCGTGTTATATCCCGTAGCTTCTCTATGGTACGCAGGGCTCCCTGCTGTGCAAAGGGTGCATGGACACAAATCCACAAACAGCTTGCAGTGTAAATATAAAATAGGGCTTATTAGGGAAGGGTGGACAGGCTAGTCTTGTTCCATTCCAGTTAGTCTGGTTTCTTTGACCTATGTAGAAATATCCATAATTTTGCCTCTGAACATTTTCTTAAAGCTGCCATCCCAATCTGAAATGCCCACCATTTTCCCCTCTGCCTATTCAAATACTATCCATCTGTTAAGACGTAGTACATGTCCTTTACATTCTATGAAGTCCTTCCTGATTACTCTGAAACCCCATTTCTTGGTTTCGGGTTAATTGCAGAAAAGAAAAACCACAATACCTTTCTTAAAACAGAAATGGGTGAAACACAATAACCACAAGATATTGTGGTTTTTGTAGTGCTGGAGAGGCTGGAGGAGCACCCTGTACCCTGAGCTTCCCGGAAAGACACAAAGCACTGCAGGACTCAGCCACCTGGGAGGCTGCTCTCTCTGCCCAATCAGAAAGCTGACAAATCAGGAAAAAGCCCCTGAAACACTTGTTTTAAGGACATGCCATCTTAGGTAAAATCTAGGGTTTACCTCCACCGTAACTGCTGTCTCCAGAGCAATATCATTCCTGCTATAGCACACCTGAGGAAGAAAGCGGATGCCATATGCCCAGAGTCTTGGGTTCTGGAACACTTCTGCCCAAATCCCCATGCCTCAGGGCCATGCTTACCAGCAGAAAGCAGCAGATGCTTGCAAGGGGACCCCACCCACTGCTCTCCAAATCTTGCATGAATGCGCCTGATTGTCTGAACTTAAATCCTCAGACTTAGCTGAAACAGCTTGGGAAATGAAGTTTTTAGCTTTCTTACATCTACATAAAGGATGGGTATGGACACGTCTCAGCCATATTTGTCACATCCATCACACCTTGCTGTATTTAAAAGTTGTAATTCTACTCCTGCCATTTCCCTGCTTGAAACTTTTCAATACCTCCTACTCTCCTAGAGCATGAATCCTTAAGTCCTTAGCATAACATATGAGGCTCCTTGGTACTCATAGAGGCCATGAGTACATGTACCATCAGCACTTTGCAGTTTACATATAAACTAGAGCTTATGAGGGAGGGATGGTGGGATGGCCTTCCCAGCTTCAGAGATCTAGAGAGCCTTTCTCTGTTGCTTCATAAAGTGATCAGAAACATGACCTTGTACTTTCTGAGGTCTGATTCTTCTGATTCCCCTCACTTTTATCTGGCACTTCTCCTTCTTATGCTCCCATTGTTTCTGTCCTGCTCAATTTGGGTAGTACTCCCAGAAGTTTCTCTTTGGTGTGATGCTCTGTCTTAGAAGAAAGCTTTAGTTTATTAGTTTCAAGAGGTTTTAGGATCCAAACTGGTTCAATATCGTTTGCCATTCCTGCATCACTATCCCCTTGCATTCATCCACAAATCCAATTCTGTAAACCCCTTTCCCATTTTTTGGTTGCTGTTTTCAGACTGGGTCTCCACAATTTCTAGTGAATACCTCTTGGCATTTTGGGTTCTCATGTTCTCGGGGCCATCTGAGCCCAGCTGCCTCCTTTTCCTTCCTTCCTTCAGCACAGATGCTGATCGCACAAGCCTTGTACCTGTTGTGCCTATGTATTTTGGTTTTCATCAGGACACTGTAACTTCTAGTTTTGTTCTAGGTGTTTTCTTTGAATCTTTGGTTTTGTTATGCTAGTTGCTAATTTTTTAATGGGGGAATTCAGGGAAGAATAAAAAAAGGTTCCATTTCTGTCACCACTTATTTTTTAAAAATCAGTGACTAAACAGAAAATCATCTATGACTCTGAATGCATCCTCAATCTCGTTAGATAAAAGGATCTTAGTAAACCCATGGAGAATGATGGTTTGCTGGGATCCCTCCATTAACCAGTCAGCACCCTCACTAAATGGATATTTTCGGCTCATGCCTCGCTCCACCCAAAAAACTCCTAAGTTGGATGGAACATAGTCTCCCTCTAACTATTGTCCTAATCCTGGGCAAATAGATGCCACTTCAAGTTCTCTTAAAAAAAGTCTTCAGTTGTTTCAGGTGGTATTATTAAAGAGAGTGGCTGGACATTGTCATCAATGTTAGAAGCCAGGGATGAACTCTTACCATCCCTTCGTCTTTGTGGCCCTTGCTCCAGAATTAAGGTCTGGGTGGGTTAAGTTTAGATACCACCTATTGACCAAGTCCAGGGTTTGTGCCTATGATTTGCTTGACAGGAGATAGAATATGAAATGAATATTTCGATTTCAGTAGTGTAAGAGGTCATATTATATAAAAGGTAGTTCTTACACAACAGGAAGTGGTGTTAGGTGCTTCACTCAACATAATGTCCTCCAGGTTCATCCATGTTGTCATATGCTTTACGACATCATTTCTTCTTACAGTTGCATAATATTCCATTGTGTGAATAGACCACAGTTTGTTTATCCATTCATCTGTTGATGGACACCTGGGTTGTTTCCAACTTTTGGCAATTGTGAATAATGTTGCTATAAACATCGGAGTGCAGATGTCTGTTCATGTCACTGTATATACCCAGTAGTGGTATTGCCGGGTCATGTGGCAAGTCTATACTCAACTTCTTTAGGGACTGCCAAACAGTCCTCCATAGTGGCTGCACCATTCTGCATTCCCATCAACAGTGAGTAAGTGTTCCTGTCTCTCCACATCCTCTCCAACACTTCTAGTTCTCTGTCTTTTTAATAGTGGCCATTCTGATAGGTGTGAAATCACATCTCATAGTTTTGATTTGCATTTCCCTAATCATGAATGATGTTGAGCATTTCTTAATGTGTTTTTTTGCCATTTGTATTTTTTCTTTGGACAAATGTCTATTTAAATCTTCTGCCCATTTTTTAATTGGATCATTTGTCTTTTTATTGTTGAGTTGTAATATCTCTTTATATATCCTGGATATTAAACCCTTATCAGATATGTGATTTCCAAATATTTTTTCCCATTGAGTTGCCTGCCTTTTCATCCTTTTGACAAAGTCCTGTGAGGTACAAAAGGGTTGAATTTTGAGGAGGTCCCATTTATCTATTTTTTCTTTTGTTGCACATGCTTTGGGTGTAAGGTCCAAGAAACGATCACCTACTACAAGGTCTTAAAGATGTTTCCCTACATTTTCTTCTAGTAGTTTTATGGTCCTGGCTTTTATATTTAGATCTTTGATCCATTTTGAGTTGATTCTTGTATAGGAGGTGAGATAGGGGTCCTCTTTCATTCTTTTGGTTATAGATATCTAGTTCTCCCAACACCATTTGTTGAAGAGACTGTTTTGTCCCGTTAACATGGACTTGGTAGGTTTGTCAAAAACCAGTTGACTGTATAGGTGAGGGTTTATTTCTGGGTTCTCAATTCTATTCCACTGAT
>JAQZBX010073770.1:0-14860 GCA_029593785.1 Cabassous unicinctus | reverse complement strand
ATATTAGGCCCCCATCGGATAAACGGTTACCAAATATTTTCTCCCATTGAATAGGCTGCCTTTTCTCTTTCTTGATATACTCCTTTGAAGTGCAAAAGTTTTTATTTTGAGGAGGTCCTATTTATCTATTTTATCTTTTGATGCTTGTGCTTTGGGTGTAAAGTTTATGAAACCATTTCCTACTACAAGATCTCATAGATGCTTCCCTAGGAGCTTTATGGTCTTGGCTCTATGTTTAGGTCTTTCATCCTTCTTGAGTTACTTTTTGTATAGGACATCTCACTCATTTTTGAACATCAGTTTTTATGATTAAAATTTTTTTAGCTGGCAGTTTTTCTTTTTCCATACCTAAAATATTTCATACCACTGCCTTCTCACCTCCATGGTTTCTAATGAGAAATTGTCACTTAGTGTTATTAAAGATCCCTTGTTTGTGATGAATCCCTTTTCTCTTGCTGCTTTCAGAATTCTGTCTTTATCTTGGCATTTGACTTTCTCATTGGTATGTGTCTCAGAGTAGGTCTATTAGGGTTTATCCTGTTTGGAGTAAGTTGTGCTTCTTGCACATGTGTATTCACATGTTTCATAAGTGTTAGGGAATTTTCAGCCATTGTTTCCTAAAATATTCTTTCTGCCCCTTTTCCCTTCTCTTTTCTTTCTGGGACTCCCATAATGCATATGTTAGTACACTTCATGCTGTCACTGGAGTCCCTTAGATACTGCTCAATTTTTTCTATTCTTTTCTCTATTTATTCTTCTGCCTTTAGGATTTTGTTTGTCCTGTCATGTAGTTTGCTGATTCTTTCTTATACCTATGCAAATCTGCTGTTGTATGCCTATAGTGTATTTTAAATCTCCAGTATTGTGCCTTTTATCCCCATAATTTCTGTTTTGTTTCTTTTTAAACTTTCAAATTATTCTTTTTGCTCACTCATTATCTTCTTAATATCCTTTAGTTCTATGTGCATGTTGTTATTTCTATCCATATTTTCCTTCATCTCTTTGAATTGATTTAGGAGATTTGTTTGAATTCTTTATTCTTTGATTATTTTTTCCAAAGTAAATGTCTCCTCTGATATGTTAATTTGTTCCCTTAATATCTTCCTGTTTCTTAGTATTCCTTGTAATTGTTAGGAATCTGATTATTTTGATGTGCTAATTCTGATTTTCAGTTTCTCACTCTTGCCTAGGATTTTATTGTAGACTGGCTATGTGTTAAGGCTCTTCTTCATAGCTTAGTCCAACTTATCCTTGATCTTTAGGATAGCCCGTGTTTTTTTCAGATTTTCTCAGGGCTTCTGAATCCTGATTCTTACCCTGAAGATTCAGCACACATTTTAAGATTGTCTTTTTATGTGTAGTTGTTTCATCTCCAGGAGAGTGCTTCCTTTCCCTTGTTCCTTCCCCAGGAATCCTGATCTATTCTGTTGTGTAGAATTTTCTCACCATCTCCTATGATTTTTTTCATCTTCTCTCCCTCACTCACTGCCCCCCTTTTGTTACATTTTTATGTCTGTGAGGCTTTTCTGCCTCTGATTACTTTCCCTTTAGTGTATCCCAATGTACAAAAAGCTCTGATTTTTCATTTAGGTGATCCAGCCATCAGAGAATGGGTTGTGTGTGTGAAACTCTTGCCAACAGTTCAGCTGTGGTCTCTTTTATTTCTTGGGGGCTCTTTTGTGTGCTCTTACTTACCAGCTGCTTGTGTTCAATTGTGGTTCTCTGTGTATTTGGGTCCCCTGTCCTTGAATGTGCAAGGGGTTTTAACTCTCTGCTTTGAGTGGCTTTGTAGCACGCATCGATGGCAGAAAGTCCCTGGGCCGTTCTGCCTCTGTGTGACTCCTAAGATGTATAGGACCAAGTGAGGGGAAGTGGTTCATACTGGTAGGTCTGGGTGACAAATCTTCTACTTTTTTAGTATTTTTTTTCTTTTTCTTCAATTCTGCATTTGTCGAGTGTACCGGTCTGCCAAAGCAGTGCCGATGCAAAGTACCAAAACTCTGTTGCTTTCTATAAATGGTATTTATTTGGGGTAAAAAGCTTACAATCCCAAGGCCATGGAAAGTCTAACTCAGGGTACCATAATAGGTACTTTCTCAGCAAAGTCAGCTGCCACGTGTTGAAGCAAGATGGTTGCTGATCTCTGTGAGGGTTCAGCCTTCCCCGCTGGGCTTCCTCTCTCTCAGCTACAGGCTGACATAGGGCTTGTTTCTTTCCGGGCCTTCTATATCAGTCTCGGCTGTTCTATTCTCTTCCCAAAGTCATCTTCAAACTATCAGGTGAATGGCTCATCTCTCCCTGGGGCCCCAGGATAAAAAAGGACAGAGCTCTCTCTCTTCCCTTGTATCTTCTTGAGTGAATGTCTGTTTTATATCAGATCCAAGGGGATGAGGACTCAAACTGAGTCATGCCCTCTGACGTAATCAAATCTAAAAGCCTAATCTTAACAGGTAATCCAGAGACATCTCACCCAAATCCAATGCAATGGTTTACAAAAACAATCTTTCTCTTTTTTGGGATTCATAACATAATCTCAAACTGTCACATCAAGTCCTTCTCCAGTCTCTGTTGTCCAGAGTGCCAAGCCAATGCGATTTAAAAAATTTTTTTTATTGATGTATATAGTTATACATGAACATACATAAATAATAAGTGTATAGTAAAAGTTTTGAACTTGCAAAATAAACATGTATAAACATCATACAGGGGTCCCATACATCACCCTACCACCAACACCTTGCATTGTTTTGAAACTTTTGTTACAAACTATGCAAGAACATCGTCAAAATATTATTATGAACTATAGTCCGTATCTTATATTTGGGGTATTTTCCCCCAAACCACCCTATTATTTTTTAAAATATATTTTTTACAGAGTTTTTGAACTTACAAAACTATCATGCACATGTGTAGAATTTCCATACAACCCCCCTTCATTTTCCACACTGTGGTGGAATATTTGTTAGAGATTATGAGATAATATCATCAGACTATTACCACCAACCATGGTCCATAGCTTACATTTGGCACACTTTTTCCATACCTCCCCATTATCAACACAGTATATCTTTGACATCGATGCAAGAATATTACAGTATTCTGTTAACCACAGTCACTCCAGTTGTATTTTTCCCATGCTTCTCCACATTCCCACCATCCTGCAATAGTGATGTACATCTGCTGTAGCTCATAGAAGGACATTCTTGCATCTGTACCATCAACCACAATTCTCTTCCACCTCTGGGTTCACTGTGTTATTCAGTCCCTAGATTATTCTCTAGCTTTCTTTCAATAGACATTTACATTCCTAGACTACCCTTTTCAGCCACAATCCCATTTATAAACCAGCTGCTACTCACTATAATGTGTTGCCATCAACTCTATCCATTTCCACACTTTTACAGTAAAGTTAATTAAAACTTCTACATACATTAACTAGTCCTCAGCCCCCCTCGTATCTCCTAATAACCTATACTCTAGCTGTTAACTCCATGTGTTTTTTCTTCATATTTAGTTCATATTAATGAGACCATGCAATATTTGTCCTTTTGTGTCTGGCTTACTTCACTTAGCATAATGTCTTCAAGATTCATCCTTGTTATCATATATGTCCCAATTTCAATTCTTCTTACTGCAGCATAGTATTTCATCATATGTATATGCTGCCTTTTGTTTATCCATTCATTGGTTGATGGACACTTTGGTTGTTTCCATCTTTTGCAAGCCAGTGGGATTTGTCTTTTTAGTAGTTGTTTCTGAGGAGACACTTTTCCATGGTATGTCCCATATCTCCATGTTGATGATAGCTCCTAAATCTTTTGAAACTATGTTTTCTTGATTTGGTATTTGCCCAATTACTGTAGCCCTTTAACCATGTTCTGTCGTTTTGAGGAAGGTTGCTGTCTTTCTTTCTTTTTTTCTTTTTTTTAAGGATGTACTGGGGATTGAACCCAGGACCTTGTACATGGGAAGCAGGCACTCAACCACTGAGCTACATTCATTCCCCAATGACTGTTGGTTTTTTCGTTTGTTTGTTTGTTTGTTTGTTTTCTTTTGTTTATAGGAGGTAATGGGGATCGAACCTGGGACCTCGTACAGGGGGAGCATGCACTCAACTACTTGAGCTACATCTACTCCCCAGGTTGCTATCTTGACGGTTTCTCTGCTTCTTTTGGCTAAGGAGTGTTGAAACAGTGGTCGTCCTTAGAGTCATCCCCCAGGGATCTGAAGTAGGTGATTAAAAGCAGTGATCAGTGATCAGACCACACACTACTGGGTTTTGGAGGACCAGGTATTTATATCCCACTTTGGCATGAGTAGGCAGGCCCCAGGAGCGAGGCCTAGTAACCCCTTTCCTGCCTGCAACAAGGCAGGGAGATGGGAGATGGTTGCCACTGCTAGGAAGGTGGAAATCACCCATGTGTTCCACAGTTTGCCAGCTTGTTCCTCACACTCTTCCTTGTATGCTGCATAGTGTTCTACCAGACCTCGGAATTTCAAAATAGGTGATTCAGACAGTTCCTTGAGTTGTTCTCGTGGAGAAACTTATTCCTGGGGCCTCCTATCCTGCCGTCTTCCCACAATCCTCCTACCGACCCCCTTACTTTTGATAATTATACCACAATTGTAATTCCTGCATTGCTTCCCTTGTCACTGTAAAGAATAGTCTTAAACCTGTATTTCTTATTCCATTGACTTTTGACTGTAGCTTTGCAGGGTAAGGATATTAGCACTCCTGTCCTCCTTTATCCCCTTTTAACCCTCAATTTTTGTAAGTCATACCTTCACTTTTTACTGTTTAAGTTGATAACATTAGTATTCTAAGTTATAACTTTAAGTCTTCTTGGTGATTATTATTAGGCTCATTTTACAGTTGCAGATCCAGTATTAGAACCCAAGTCTCTTGATTCTGAGAACGTGAACTTTGGCATTTCTTATTTGGGTCAAGATCAAGGGTGATCTTTTTTACCCTTTTCTCTTAATTTCTTATCTTAGAGGTCTTTGTCCACCTACTCTAATCTACTCCTTTGTTAATTCCTTCTCTCTCTCTTACCTCTCAAAAACTCCAGCACAAGCAAAGTTTGTGAGTCCTCTCCCATGTGTACACATTAGCCATCACTTGGTTAGCAGAAGTCTTCCCACCACTGTCCTCTTTCACACTACCATGTGACCTTCCCCCACCCCAATTTCTGAGATCAAGGGAGGACAAACAAGGCTCAGTCCAACTCTGTTCATACTGGGTCTTTCATCCTGCAGTGTAGAATGCTAGACTGTCTACTGGAGATGGCAGAATAAAGACTTAGTCATCCCCTGTAGACACAGGACAGGGAGAGTATTTGTACCCTTTGATTCATATTTTTTGAGTCTTGTCAGAGTTGCCCATAGTGCGATATTTTCAATTCTCTTTCAAGCATGTCCTTGTCAGAGAGGAACCGCCACTCACTGAATTGAGCCTTTGTGTGGTCTATGGTGGGACCAGGGCCAAATTGTCTGCCTAGGACATCTGAGTGTGCTTTTAATCCACTTCTTGGAGGTTTGGAGCTAGTGTGGATGCTGTAATATAGTGTATTCTCACTGAACAGATGGCAGGCAAGAGGGCATTGACAGCAGGTCATGGAGCTGTCAGTCTTGCTGTTTCCTTTTCAGAAGCATAGATTATTGAATGAACTTTAGGAAAACAGAGATGGGATTGAAAAAATACAGAAGGTTAAACAAAGCACAAACCTGACAGGGTAGGTGAAGCCACAGGCTATAGTATTGGTCTGCTTTCCAAAGGACAGTGCACTGCCCTGGGAGAGAGGGGCAAGGAAGTAGAAAATCCCCCATCAACAGCTTCAAAGAATTTGAATGTCATATTTTTCCACGCCTGTGTCTCAATGGCCACCAGGATGCATTAGCAGGAAATGTCAAGAAGACAAGGTGCCTGAGAGCCGAGCTATGTGACAGTAGTTCATAAGTGGTTTCCAAGTCAACAAAAATATTTTATAAGACTTTTAATAATAATTTCCATCTACGAGCTCCTTGCTGTATGTTATGATACTTAATTATTATTATCTGCATTCTACAAATGAGGCAGTCAAGACCCATAATGGCCAAATAACTTGTCCAAAGCACATAGTTATTAACAGTGCAAACTTCAACTAAAACCTTGGTTTCTCCAGAGACTGTGCTGATTCTACACAATACACTCTGAACCAAGCTTTGTGGGGCTGCTCTGGAAGATAATAATAATAAAATAGTTTAATAATGCCTATAAACATTTGAATGGGTAATTATATTGTGGCAAAGTCACATTACAGCAAAGAGAGTGAATGAACTACAACTGATATATAATACATGGATGAATCTCACAAATATAAGATTGAGTTTTAAAAAAAAAGAGCCAGTCACAAAAGAGTACCTGCTATAGGAATTCCTTTCTATAAAGTTCTATAAATTTCTCTTTTTTTCTATATAAAAACCAGGCAAAACTAAGTTGTAGTGTTAGAAGCCAGGATAATAATTATTACCCAGAGTTGGGACATTAGTGATAAAAACAAAGCACAATGGTAGGTTTCTGGGGTGCTGGTGATGTTTTGTTTTTTGAGCTGGGTGTTGATTACACAGGTGTTTTCAGTGTTTTAAAATTTATTGAGGCTTATATGTAAGATATATGTACTTTTCAGAGTATATGCCACAATTTCAAAAAAAAAGCCCCAAAGAGAAAATTAGAAAATAGTACCTCCACATAGCAAGTCTACCACTGATGTACATACTAGGAAGCAGTAGCTTAGTGAAGCTTTATGGATTTATTTTTCTTATCATCTTCATATATGGAGCTTTCTCCCCTATTAAGAGTTTCCATCATTTTTACCACATATATGAAATTTCCTAAGCAAATATGTAGTATTGTTTTGCATATTGTAGTGGTTAAGACTGTGGACTCTGGTGCTAGACTACCTGGATTTGCATCCCAGCTTTCAATTTACTGTGTGTTCTTGGGCAGGTCACTTAATTCTCTGGGACTCAGTTTCCTTCTCTATAAAATTGGATAAGTATTGTACCTAACTTAGAGGGTTATTGTGATGATTAAAAGTGTTACTATGCATAATGCTCAAAACAATATTTGACACATTGTGGTAAGCATTACATAAGTGTTTGCTATTATTGCTATTCATATTTATAAAATTATCATACTGCATGTATTCTTTTGTACCATGATTTTTTTTCCACTCAATATTCTGATTGGGAGATTCATCCATCTTGATACATTTCACTTGAGTTCATTCATTTTTACTGTTATATTGTATTCTATTGTAAGCATATTGTAAGTGTATTCTATTGTCACAAGTGGACTTGGCAACCTTATCAAAAATTAATTGGGCATGGGGGGCAGGGGAAGCCAAGATGGTGGCAGAGTAAGGAGCTCCAAGAGTCAGCTCATGCTACAGGGCAGTTAGTAATCACCCAGAGCTATCTAAGGCACCTGTCTGGGGCCCCAGGAGACCAGAAGAGTATCCTGAAACATCCTTAAATGTATGGAAGGAGGAGACTGCCCATCTGCAGAGAAGATTCGTGAGTAAAACACTCATGCTGTGGAGTCCCGTGCTGTGGCACAAGCCACCTACAGAGCTATTCTGTGGCTGGAGTTGGAAACTCAATTTCCCCAAAACGGGGGAGGAAGACACAGTGTGGCGCCAACTTCAGCTACTGATTAGTAAATTTGGTGGGCTAAAGTATAATTCTAAGAACAGCTAAACTTTTAACCTGTCCAAGTCAGAAAGAATTCGGTAGCCGCTATTTTAACTCCCCCCCTCCCCCGGCATGAGGGGAAATGGGGCTGATTGAAAATCGCAGTGCTGGTAGGGACTGGCTTCTTTCCACCCAGGTCGGATTGCAGTTCTAGCCTAAGCCCCAGCCCCACCTCCGGCAGGGAGGAAGCTGGGGGGACCTGTACCACCTCTCTGGGAAGCTATAAGCCACACGGCAGAGGCCGGTGCCCATCCTACTCTAGTGGCGCAAGCAACTTCAGGAGCTATTCCATGGCTGGAGTTAGAAGCTCCATTTCCCATAAATGGGGGAG
This sequence comes from Cabassous unicinctus, assembly GCA_029593785.1. Classification (NCBI taxonomy): domain Eukaryota; kingdom Metazoa; phylum Chordata; class Mammalia; order Cingulata; family Chlamyphoridae; genus Cabassous; species Cabassous unicinctus. Next base: position 6,798 of record JAQZBX010073770.1, on the reverse strand, counting down.
GAAGAGAAGGTTGTCCACCGACTTCAGTTACTGATTAGTGGACTCGTCTGGCTAAAGTATAATCCTAAGAACAGTTAGGGTTTGAACCTGTCCAAGTTGGAAAGAGGCTGATAGCCGCCATTTTTACTCTGTCCCCGGTGTGAGGAGAAGCAGGGCTGACTGAAAATCAAAGTGAAGTTAAGCACTGGCTTCTTTCCACCCAGATCAGATTGCAGCCCTAACCTAGGCTCCAGTCACACCTCCAGCAGGGAGGAAGCTGGTGGGACCTGCACCAGACTCTCCAGGAAACTACAGGTGCTTTTGGCCAGAATAGACTGAATAGTCAGTCACCTGGGGCTGCATGCCCGCACCCCAATAGGATAGGAGAGGAGCTGGCTTTCCTCGGCCTATCTGGGCAACTGCAAGCATTTTCAGCCCACAGGAACTAGTTTGTTGAGTGCCTTCGAGTCCATCTCCACCTCTGCCCCCCACCCCCGTAGGGTAGGAGGTGGCTGGTGTTCCCTCAGCCTCCCAGGGCAACTTTAGGTACTTTTGGCCTGCACAAACCTGACCGTTGAGTACCTGTGGCTCCACCTCCATACCCAGTAGGACAAGAGATGGACTGTATTTGCCCAGCTTCTCTGGGTAACTGCAGGTACTTTGGGCCCACACAGCCTGGACTGGTGGGTACTTGTGGATCCACCCCACCCCCCAATAGGAAAGGAGGGGCCTGGTATTTCTACAGCCTTTCTGGGCAATGGCAGGCAACTTTCGGTCTGCACAGACTGGACTGTTGGATGCCTGTGGATCCACCCCCACCACCCAACAGTATAGGAGGGGTCTTGTGTTTTCCTCAGCCTCTCTGGTCAATGACAGGCACTTTCAGCCTGTACAGACTGGACTGTTGGATGCCTATGGATCCACTCCCACCCCCAATAGGATAGGAGAGGTTCTGTTGTCTCCACAGTCTCTCTGGGCAATGGTGGGTTATTTTCACCTACAGAGACTGAACTGTTGGAGGCCTGTGGATCTAACCCCATGCCCTGATAGGATAGGAGGGGGCTGGTGCTTCCTCAGCCATTCTGGGCAACTGCGGGTACTTTCGGCCTACAGGGATGAACTGGTGGGTGTTGGTGGTTCCGTTTCCACCCCTAAAGGGCAGAAGGGACAGTATTCCCTCAGCCTCTCAGGGCAACTGCAGGTATATTTGGCTCACACAGATTGGATTGTTGGGCACTCCAGAGAGTTCATCCCCACCCGTAGCAGGGAGGGGGTCTGGTGCTACGTCAGTCTACCTGGGCAGCTGTGGTCATTTTGGACCCACAAGGCATAGATTGCTGCCCACAACTGTAGCTCCATCCCCACCCCAGGTAGGGGAAAAAGGGGTGCGAAGCTTCATCAGTATCTCCTGGCAAATACAGACAGTCTTGTCCTGCACAACTTGGATTATTACACACGGCTGCAGCTCTGTCCTTATACCTGGCAGAGGAGAAAGGTGGGAGAAGCTTCATCAATTCCTGGGGAACGTGGGCAGCTTCAGCCTTCATAGTTTACAGCACCAACTACATCCTTGGCTCCTTCTATGCAACCAGCAAGGGAGAAAAGACAAGAAAGCCCAAACTAAAGGGAGAAACTGAACCCAGCATAAATACATCTAGTAAGTCACATGCGAAGACACCAACAAAAAATTACAATTCGTACCAAGAAAAAGGAAGATATGGCCCAGTCAAAGGAACAAGATAAGCCTGCAGATGACATAAGGGAGTTGAGACAACTAATCATAGATGTTCAAACAAATCTTTTTAATAAATTCAATGAGATGACTAAAGACATTAAGGATATTAAGAAGACACTGGGTGAGCACAAAGAAGAATTTGAACGCATACTTAGAAAAATAGCAGACCTCGTGGGAATGAAAGGTGAAATAAACGAAATTAAAAATACACTGGAGGCATATAACAGCAGATTTGAGGAGTCAGAAGAAAGGATCGGTGAGGTTGAAGACATGGCCTCTGAAAGTGAACATAAAAAAGAACAGATGAAGAAAAGAATGGAAAAAATTGAAGTGTCTCAGGCAACTAAATGACAGCAAGAGATGTGCAAACGTATATGTCCTGGGTTCCCAGAAGGAGAAGGGAAAAGTGGCAGAAGGAATATTTGAAGAAATAATGGTAGAAAATTTCCCAACTCTACTGAAGGACATAGATATCTGTGTCCAAGAAGCTCATTGTGTTCCCAGCCAAATAAATCCAAATAGACCAACTCTGAGACACATGTCAATTTTATCCAAATGCATATACAGATTCAATGCAATCCTGGAAAAAGTTCCACCAGCATTTTTTAAATCAATGGAAAACATGACTATCAAATTTATTTGGAAGTGTAAGGGGTTCCTAGTAGCCAGAAACATCTTAAAAAAGAAAAACAAAGTTGGAGGACTCTCTCTTCAAGACTCTAAATCATATTACCTAGCTATAGTGGTAAAAACAGCATGGTACTGACATAAAGACAGATACATAGACCAGTGGAACTGAATTGATGATTCAGAAACAGACCCTTAAATCTATGGTCAAGTGATTTTTGACAAGCCTGTCAAACCCACCCAGCTCGGGCAGAACAGTCCATTCAACAAATGGCTCTGAGAGAACTGGATATCCATAGCCAAAAGAAAGAAAGAGGACCCCTATCTCACACCTTAAACAAAAATTAACTCAAAATGGATCAAAAACCTAAATGTCAAAGCAAGAGCCATAAAGATTCTGGAAGAAAATGTAGGAAAACATCTTCAAGACCTGGTGGTAGGTGATGGATTCTTAAAGGAGATAAGAGGAGGACTGAGATGGACTACTGATGCTTAATATACATAGAAGTTTTAATTAACTTTATACTGTAAAAATGTGGAAACTTACAGAGTTGATGGTAACACATTATAGTGAGTAACATTATAAATGGGAATGTGGCTGGAAAGGGTAATCTAGGGCTATAAATGTTAATTGAAAGCAATCTAGAGAATAATCTAGGGACTGAATAACACAGTAAATCCAGAGGTGGATGAGAATTGTGGTTCATGGTATAGATGCAAGAGTTTCCTTTGTGAGCTAGAGCAGATGTATGTCACTATTTCAGGGTGTTGGGAATGTGGAGAAGCATGGGAAAAATAGAACTGGACTGACCTCTGGACTGTGGTTAACAGCAATACCGTAATATTCATGGATCTATGCCAAAGATATACTGTGTTGATAATGGGAGAGTATGGAAAAAGTGTGCCAAATGTACGCTATGGACCATGGTTAGTGGTAATAGTCTGATATTATCTCATAATCTGTAACAAATATTCCACCACGGTGTGATGTGTTTATAGAGGGGTGTTATATGGGAATTCTGCACATGTGCATGACTGTTTTGTAAGTTCACAACTTCTGTAATAAAAATATGTTAAAAAAGCAGTTGGGTTGGTTGGGGGAAAAATACAACAAATGTGAGATATGGACTACAGTTGTAAGATTTTGATGATATTCTTTCAGAATTTGTAGCAAATGCCTCACAACAATGCAACGTGTTGGTGGTTGGTTGATGCATGGGAACACTGTATGATGTTATGCTTGTTTGCTTTGTAAGTTCACAACTTTTACTATACACTTACTGTTTATGTGTGTTAATGTATAAATGATATAAAGACAATAATAATAATAATGATAATAATAATAATGGGGTTGGTTGGGGGAAAATACACCAAATGTAAGATACTTTGGTTAGTAGTGATATTTTGAGAATCCTCCTTTCTCATTAGTTAAAAATGTTTCACAACAATGCAAGGTGGTAGGGTAAGGTGTGGGAGCCCTGTGTGATGTTTTGTATGTTTGTTTTGTGAGTTCACAACTATTACTATATATTTATTGTTTATGTATGTTTATGTATGAGTGATATGCTTCAATAAATTTAAAAAAAATCAATTGGCCATATATGTGAGGGTATCTTTCTGAACTCCCAATTCACTTTCGTCGGTCCATGTATCTTTCCTTTTGACAGTACCTGCTGTTTTGACCCTGTAGCTTTGCAGTAAGTTTTAAAGTCAGGAAATTTGAATCCCCCAATTTTGGTCTTGTTTTTCAAGATGGTTTTGGCTATTCAGGGCCACTTACCCTTCCAAATAAATTTGATTATTGGCCTTTCCATTTCTGAAAACAAGGTTGTTGTTATTTGGAGTGGAATTACATTGAATCTGTAAATCTCTTTGGGTAGAATTGACATCTTAACAATAGTCTTCCAGTCCATGAACATGGAATGTCATTCCATTTATTTAGGTCTTCTTTGATTTCCTTTAGCAGCTTTGTAGTTTTCCATGTATTAGTCCTTACATCGTGGATTAAATTTATTCATGGTTATATGATTATTTTATTTGCTATTTAAATGGAATTTTTAATTTCCTTGTCAGATTGCTCATTACTAGTGTATAGAAGCACTGGTGATTTTTGAGTGTTGATCTTGAACCATGCCACTTGACTGAATTAGTTTATTAGCATTAATAGCTTTGCCATGGAATTTTTTGGACTTTCTATATATAGGAGCATGTCATCTGCAAATAGTGAAATTTTACTTCTTTCTTTCAAATTTAGATGGCTTTATATTTTTTACTTGCCTAATTGCTCTGGCTGGTACTTCCAGTACAATGTACACAGTAGTGACAGTGGGCATCCTTGTCTTATTCCAGATCATAGAGGGAAAGCTTTCAGTCTTTCACCATTGTGTATGATGTTAGCAATGGGTTGTTCTTATATGCCCTTTACCATGTTGAGGAAGTTTCCTTCTATTCCTATTTTTTGGTGTGTTTTTATCAAGAAAAGATGCTGGATTTTGTCAAATGACTTTTCTGCATCAATTTAGAAGATCATGTGAAGTTTTCCTTTGTTCTGTTAGTTCTGTTAATTTTCTTATGTTGAACCATGCTCACATACCTGGCATAATACCAACTGACCATGTTGTATACTTCTTTTAATTTGCTTTTGGATTCAGTTTGCTAGCATTTTGTTGAGGATTTTTGTCTCTATATTCATAAGAGAAATTGGTCCGTAATTTTCTTTATTTGTAGTATCTTTATCTGGCTTTGGTGTTAGGGTAATGGTAACCTCATAGAGTAAGTTAAGGAGTGTTCCATCCTCTTCAATTTTTTGGAAGAGTTTGACCAGGATTGGTATTAATTCTTGGAATGTTTGGTAAAATTCACCTGTGCCTCTGTCTCATCCTGGGATTTTCTTTGTTGTGAGGTTTCTGGTGGCTGATTTGATCTCTGCTTGTAATTGATCTTTTGAGGTCTTCTATTTCTTGTGTAGTCAATGTAGGCTGTTTGTGTTTTTCTAAGAATTTGAAAAAAGGATTCTAAGAATCCTTTTTATTTCTGTGAGGTCAATTGTAATCCCCTCACTTTTGATTTTATTCACACCCTTTCTTTTTTTTTCTTTTGTTAGTCTAGCTAAAGGTTAGTCAATTTTATTGTTCTTTTCAAAGGACCAATTTTGGGTTTTGTTAGTATTCTTTATCGTTTTATTTGGTCTCATTTATTTTTGCACTAGTTTTTATTATTTCTTTCTTTCTGGTTGCTTTGGGTTTAGTTTGCTATTCTTTTTAATTCATCCAGGTGTGCAGTTTAGTCTTTCATTTTTGCTTTCTTCTTTTTTTTAATGTAAGCATTTAGCATCAAACTTTTTCCTCTCAGCACTGTCTATGCTGTATCCCTTAATTTTTTATATAGTGTTTTCTCATTTTCATTCATTTCAAGGTATTTACTGATTTTCCTTGTATTTTCTTCTTTGATACATTGATTAAGTTTGAGTTATTTAATTTCCATTTATTTGTGGATTTTCTGATTCTCTGGCTGTTACTGATGTCCAACTTCATTTCATTGTGGTCAGACAAGTTGCTTTGTATAACTTCCATCTTTTTATTTATTGAGTCTTCTTTTGTGGCCCAACGTATGGTCTCTTCTGGAGAATGATCCATGTTCACTTGGGAAGAATATATATTCTGTTATTTTGGCATGCAGTGTCCTGTGTGTGTGTGTGTGTGTGCATATATATATATTTGTTAGGTCTATTTCATTTATCATATATTCAAGTTCTCTGTTTTCTTATTGATCTTCTATCTAGATGTTCTATCTATTGATGAGAGCAGTGAATTGACATTTCCAACAGTTATTTAGCTGCTTGTATTTCTCCCTTCAGTTTTGCCAGTGTTTGCCTCATTTATTTTGGTGCATTGTGGTTAGGTGCATACATATGTATGATTGTTATTTTTTATGGGTAGATTGACCCTTTCATTAATTATAATGTTCTTCTTTGTCTCTTGTAAACAGCTTTTGGTTCAGTCTATTTTATCTGATATTTATACAGCTACCCCAGATCTTTTTTGGTTACTATTAGCATTGATTATCTTTTTCCATCCTTTCACTTTCAACCTATTTGTTTCTTTGTATCTAAGGTGAGTCTGTTGTAAACACAATATATTTGAGTCATGTTTTTTTAATCCATTTTGTCTATCTGTGTCTTTTGTTTGTGGAGTTTATTCCATTGACATTCAGTGTTATTACTGTAAAGGCAGTACTTCAGCCATTTGGTCCTTTGATTTTTATGTGTCTTAAATCTTTTTTGTCTCTTTCCTTTATTGCAACCTCCTTTTCTGTGATATATCTGGCTGATCCTTTTCTCATTTTCGTTTCCGTGTATTTTTAAAATAATTTCTTTGTTCTTACCCTGGGGTTTATATTACACAACCTACATCTATAACTTCTAATTTGAAAAGATGCCAAGTTAACTTCAATGGCAT